>OMKK01017264.1:2157-19476 GCA_900302305.1 Polymixia japonica
GTGGGGGTAGGGGGCAGGATTTAGGGGCTATAAATAGTCCACTGTGGACTGCTGGGCCTAACTCAGCTCTTCTCTTTGGCCACAAGAGATTTTCACTGTCCAGCCTGTCCTGGCTTGGTCTGGCCTGGCCTGGCCATGTTTTGACAACTCAGCTATGGACTAAAGGGCTGGATGTCTGGACAGGGTTGCTAGGCTGTACACTAGCCCAAATACCCGCATCGATGGCAGCTCAGGCCACTTCTGAGGCCAAGGCAGCCAGTGGCAACTGGGAGCTAGAGGAGGGACGGGGGACATAGAGATTCTGTGTGTCTCGGAGGCATACAAATACAGTCTCACACACACACACACACACACACACACCCCGGCACCCCATTGTGGCTGATGGATAGTTTTGAACTTGCCACCCTCCACTGCCCAACAAACACACACACCCCAAGCAACAAAAAAACATGACTCTATTAATGCAGTGCAGTCATTGTATTGTTACAACTGGTCTCCTAATGTTGGGGTTAATTGGCAGTGTAGTATAATCTGATTACTGGGGTTACACTATGGTTGAGTGGACTGCATTGTCCAATAACCGCCCAGGGATTTGTAGCTGATCTGAATTAACTTCCTATGCCCACTGCCAACTTCTCTGACGCTTGAAAAAGGTTATATTGTTTTGATTCAAATAAATTATGAGCAGACTCTGAACGACAAGGGAGCATGCACAAGATCATTAAGCTCTTATACGTCATTTTTCACAGCTTCATAATAAGGAACGAGCAATCATTTAGGAGATCCAATGCGGTAATTCGTACTTGGCGAAGGTGTTAGAGGAAACCTTAGTCACATAGAACAAGGAACTTCTTCACAGTCCTATATATTCAAGTGTCATTCATCAGATGACCTTTCAGTGACCTTCATCAAGGGCATACTGCCATTACAGTTTTTTGATGTTATATAATATGGTACCATGTTCCGCATGAACGGCTTTTATTCTGGTTGTGTGTACAGGGTTCTCTGCAGGTTGTTTTAGTTTTTTATTGTGTGAGTTTAACCTTCATTGTTGTTGTTTAGATCTTCAGTTACCAGTGACGGAGCCAGACATCAACAATCGCCTTGAGTCTCTGTGTCTGAGCATGACAGAGCACGCCTTGGGAGGTAATACACACACCTTAAACACTTTGAACCTTTATTTAACCAGGTTAGTCCCATTGAGATTAAGAATCTCTTTCTCAATGGAAACCTTGCCAAGAAAGCAGCGTCAAGACAAATACAAAAGTTGTAGACCATCAATATTTAAAGTCACATAAAGAAATAGCAAGATAAAACGATGTAAAAAATGACATAAAAGAGAGAACAAAGTAACATTTTCTACAAAAGGGAAACCTACCAACCTACAGGCTCATAGTTAACACCTATTTTAATCTAAACAAAGCAAGGACACAAATTATTAAGTTTGCCATAAGATCATTCATTTATTTAGTCTTAAAGTCATTTTGCATTTGTCAGTTCTATGAAGATGGAGCCCATATAAGAACACAAATAATTAGGAGACCCAGATTGGCCTGATATATAAAAATATAGCAGTAAATATGAGTGGACAGGGCAGGCCAGTCAACCTGAGTATACAAGGTACAATGATGAGTGAGAGCTTTACTGTCGGTAATAAAACTCACAACTCCATGATAGTGTTTGACACATCAAGACACTGGGCGAAGGCATGCCAGTATATAGCATCGATAATCAATTATGTCACACAATGGCAGTAACCAGTTTCTTTCTAGCTGAAACAGAAAAATGAAAACACCAAATGAATTTAACCTATTTATTAAACTACACAATATATGATTACAGTATGCTAGAGTTTTAATGTGATTTGAAGGACAAAATGTTTTGTCTCCATTGCAGAGCCGTACAACCTTATGCTTTACCACACGCAATCTGTTGCTCCTCAGCTCAGTGGCTGCAGTCAGTTAGTACAATATGTCTGCTAGCTAGCACCCAAGGCATTAAAGCTTCCATAAGGGCTTGCACTTGGATCTGACCAGACCAGCATGTCTGCATTGTGATTAAAGCCAGAGAGACAAATCAAAGTGTCCTACAGTCAAGGCAGTGACCTGTATTGTGAATTTTTGCTCTAGCCAGGGTGACTCTATAACACAGTAAGCCTTCCCGTGTGAAGTGGAGTTTAGCCTGGAATAAAGTCACTGCTCTCTTGCCCCCCCCAATGCGCTACTCTACCGAGCTCCCAAGCTAAAACAGTGGGCCTCAGTGCTCAACACAGAGGACCGGACAAGTGCTGCTTTGTGTGTGTGTGTGTGTGTGTGTGTGTGTGTGTGTGTGTGGTAAGCAGCACTGGAGGGCAGAGAGCAGAGGTGGGAACAGGAGGAGGGAGTGTCCTGTGCTAAGGAATGCCAACTCAGTCTAAACTAGAATTCTGGCTCTTTCTAGTCTACTGCACCCAAACATCCACCCAGCCTGCTAGGCAGGACGAGATGTGTCAGTTCACTGTCCACTCACTGGAGAACAAAGCATGGATGAGACTTAAATGCAGGTGAAGAGAAGGTGTTAAGTGGCCTGCCACAGACTCAATAACCACACTTGGCAGTCACTGAAACAATCATAAAATCAATCACCAAAGCAATGTCTGCTTAAAGGCATGGTTTATTTTTGGGGGATTTTGTGGCATCCACAAAAGTTGTCAGACTGGAAAAATTCTGACCCAGTTGGCATCTGGACCCCACCAAAATGACATATCAAACTGCACAAAAGGCTAAAGGACCTTTTCTTCAAACAAACCATTTCATTTTGAAGAATGAATACAGCTTTAAAACCCATAGTGTCTGACTGGGTACCTCTGCCACAAGTTCCCCAGACCCTGTTGAAAAAATGCTTAAAAGAATTGTAATCAATACCTTAAATGTTTTCCTCAATAGCAGATTGGCTTTGCAAACAAGTGTTACCAAATACAGAAAAACATTTGAAAGGGAATTTGAATACAGTTTCAGTCTAGTATGTTTACACATGACACAACGCCATAGAATGTATATTCTGTCTAATATATCATATACTCTGCTTTCCCAGTATTCCATATAGCACAATTCAGCAGCAGCTCACAATGGCATGACATGACTACTTGCATGATGGGGTGCTATATTTTTGCTATATAACCTCCAGCACTTAGCTTGATAACATTTTCCTCTCGCGCCACACCAGAGGCAACAGCTGCTAATGTGCTGTTGTTCTCCGAAGGACTCTATCGGTATTTTGACAGATGTTTTGTTCCCCCACCATGACGGTGTGGCCCCTGGCCCCCTCACTGTTCACAGAGTCATAAAAGCTCCAGTGCGTAATCACAGGCAATACATGACACAGTGAGACCACTAGCAAACTTGACTTAATTTGCCCCGTATCTACAAGATGGTAGATGAAGAAAGCTGCGGACTAATGGCTGCCTTATCACTGACACCACATCAACAAAGTGGCAAAGCAGTGGTTACGCTTTTTTGGTGGTTTCTGATTGAGGTTTTCAATGAGCATAATTCTAATGGATTGTACTTCTGTTCCTATCCCCTGTTCTGGTTTAGATGGTGCTGACCGCACATCAACGATATGAAATGAGGACCGGAGGGAGAGCAGTAGGACAGTGCAGATGCATGAGGCTCTCTCACGATACGTCACCTGGAGGTTACCAACCCTCCCGTCCCATCTCACCCCCGTAGCCAATGGTAGAGCTCAACCAAGGGACTGGACAGGGTCCAAGTAAAACAAGAGAGCCAATCAGCAAAGGGTTAACACAAGCTTTCACATTGGCATCATCGGGTTGGAAAAACACACTTCCTGCTATCCCAGCATGCTCACAGTCATCTGGGTCTGGGTGAAGAGAGAGAAAAGCATTTGAAAATGGCACGGACAGTGGGTGAAGAGCGCCCTCTAGGAGGCCAAAGAAGCACTGCAGTCCAGTCAGCCCCAGCAGAGTGGAGAAGCTGGGGTGTTTGGAGGGCCCTGGCTGACAGACTGATAGTGAGACTGGGGCGTACCAGTAAACCCCCTCTCCAACCCCCTGGTCCCAGCACTCTGACCACAGTTCCAAGCTATGTCACTGCAGCTGGCATTCTACAAAACCATAACAGTACCTCAGACCCAAAAAACAAAACCATACAAGCAAAGCTAAAAGACACAGAAGGACGTTTGGGATTTCCTAAAGCGTTTGGAGGGAGGATTGAGTGTTTAGTGAGGACACTTGTAGAGCTTGGGAAAGCCTCTTGCTCAGTATTTGATGGAAAAATATCATTTATTTTGTATTGTATGTATGTATTGTTTACATAATGAGGCTACTTTTAAAGGGTACAGAAACGTATGAATTTCAGGTATGAATGTTGTGATATTTCTGTAAAGCCTTGGCGTTCTACCATAGTTGCTTTACGTCCCTCTAGTAGCCATCATGTTAGTTTACAACCAATGTGCTTATTCTTTATTTTACTTGCCAATAGCCACACTTTGTTGGCTTGAAATTTTACAGAGAGAAAGAGAAAGAGGGAAACAGGTACAGCAAATGTGTAAAGAGGGACGAGAGAGATGTGGAGACAGAAGAAAGACACAGAAAGTGGAAAAGTAGAAGAAAAGACAGAATCTGTCTGGGCTTTGGAGAAGTTACATTGGAAAGGGAAGTGGATGTTTAAAAAAGAATGAAATCAGAGGCAGGCCCTTTGATTGGCTGAAGATTCTAGAGGAAGATGATGTCATGTCTAATCATGTTGTGAGCCAGTTCATGTGAGTGAGCAGAGGAGGAAGTGAGTTTGGCACCGGTCAGTTACAAATTGTTTATATATAGCATGCATGTACTCCTTGAATTCATAGCCTTTGTAGGCACTATACATTGAAACTGTAGGCTTTTATATGTTTAAATGGGAGATCAATACATCTGTATCTTCAATGGTATCTTCTTCAGATGATGATTATAGTTATTTTTCAGAAGCAGGGTGATATGCTTAAGCTGCATGTTACAACTATATATATATTTCTTGGAAGAAAGGAAGACAGAGGTAGGATGGGAGATTAAAAGATGGCAGAAAAGCAGTAGGTGTATTTATTTGTCATTTAAACCATGTTGCACAGAGGATTGCAACATGGGAGACATCAGACATTGTCAATCCATGAAGGGCTGTGTTCCCAGAGATTGTCTCATTAGCGCTTACCTCCACCTGCTGGCCAAATGCAGTCTAGGACGGGCAGGCATTAATGTCCATGGACACACAGGCAACTTCCAGGGGCCACCATACTTACAGAAAACAAGCAATGCTGTTTGGAAGAGAGATTAGTGGAGGCCAATAATTCAGAAAAATCAGGGCTAGGGAGAAAAATTAAAGCCTGCTAGAATTGCCTGTGTCACATGTCCCCTGGAACAGTCTGTTCTGTCAATGTAAGCCTACATTAAATCTTTTTTTATATATATATAGTTTTGAATTTCATGTTTATTAGGTGTCTTAATATTTATCCTCGGTTTATTGTGTCTGGCTGACAGACTTTATAAGGATAGGTTTATGTTGAAATAAGCTGGTTAGTTAGCTCTCCGCTGTGTGCCTTTCAGTCTGCACGTCTCTGAGCAGGTCCATTTGTGTTCCCTACGTGGACAAGCTCATTGCTCTAATAGCTGAAAGAGGTTACACAGTTTCCACATTTGCACATTTCAAATCGGTTTGGAACGGTTTGAAATGTCATTGCGAGCATTGTTGTTGATTGTTATTGTTTAGTTTTTGTTGTTGTTTTTTTAGTTTCTTGTAATTCTCAAGTACTTCTTTTGTATTCTGCACATGATGCTGTGATACACTAAAACTTTTCTATGCTCATGAGGCTCCAACAACATCCGTTTGTGCAGTAGTGTTAGATCAAACTGAGCAGAGAGAAGGGAAGAGATGAACTGTAGAGGGAGCTATTTGCCAAAGCAGACTCACACTTGACCTTTGAACCAAGAGTAGGCAGACAGTAGCAAAACCATAACACTTTGTGATTAGCGAGTCCTGCAGGAGAGATGAAAAGGCCCTGATGCCACTTGTTGGACTTCAGGATTCTTCAATCAGTGGGTTTGATACACAGGAGACAACTGCACAATGGTATAATACACACCCCTCTCACACCACCAAGAGGGAGACCAGAGACGGGCCAGGGCTAAAACATTTCACCCAGTTAACGTGGGGCCCTTTGTCTGGGCCACTGGAGTCAAAACCTTGGAGCCGAGTCATCTTGCTCCATTTAAGATGGGCAGATTGCTTGAACGTGGCTGGAGAACCACTGAGCTGATTCAATGAGAGGTTTAGACTGCTGTCATAGGATTGATGCCTCTCTAGGCCCCAACAGTACACACACAGGCTGTAGTACACCCACCCAGCACAGGAGGTGTCTGTGTGCAATTAATGTTTTACAGCCTTGTAAAGATGTGGTGTCTTTGCTCACACGTGTTAAACGCGCTTTTTGTTGTGTTTTGAGTGTGTGTGTGTGTGTGTGGGGGGTGGGTGTGTGTGCGTGTGAGCTGCTCTTATAGCCATTGTGAATCTGTAAGAGCTAGTCCAACATGAGTTCCAGTCTCTGAACTAGGTTGGTGCATGTAAAAGGAGATTCCACCAAAGCATGAATTTGGCATGGATCCATTTTGATACTTAATGGAAAATTGATGTTACAGCTTTGATACAGTGTGTTTTTTTTTTTTGTTTTTTTTGTTTTTTTTACTTGGATGCTTCTTATTGAGAAGAAGCATCAGGACATTGTATCCAGAGTCATTCAGTGTCACTGCCATATGAATCAATACTATAAGTAGATTCAAACCATTATTTATTCTTTTTTCCATACCTGTTGCGGAGGTGATTATTGTACTCATTTAGGTGTATTATTATTTAAATTACCATATGTATTAACATGTTATGGCTGGTGACCATACGTACATCTCAAATATTAACATAGTTATTTTTGACCTTTTCTTTTCTTCTCCTTTGATCTATAATCTCTCGTTTATATCTATCAGTGTCATGTTTAGAATTTTTGTTGATGCTTTGGTATTTGTAGCCACGCGCATTTCTGAATGCAACCACACCCCTACGTCTGTCATAAAACCAATGTAAATGTGGTTTTGATCACAGTTCACTTGAGGTAAACCACCAGCAAATAAAATGGTGGGGGGGATTGATGCTCTGTTGTCGTAACCCTTTGCAGGCCAGAAAAGAACCTGGTCAGTATATTTTGGGTTTTGTAATACTTCTGAATTGACCCACCAACAAGCAGGAGGTTGAAGTTGTCCCCAGATGCTGACGTTGGATATGTTGTTTTTTTTTCCTGCTAATGGTGAAGATTAGGATTTGGGATGTGGAGTCTGAACCTAGATCAGTGCCCTGACTAACACACATTACTTTCCTGAGAGAGACGTGCATTCAACAGCATCTTCAAAGCCAAAGGTAGAGGAGCATCAGTGTCGCATCTACTTACCTCTACACATAGAATGTGCCTGTGGTAAAGAAAAATGGAGAAAGAGGATTATAGAAAACCCAACAGCCATGTGTGGCTGCTAGGATGAGGGGGAGTTGGATCACCACCCATTTCTTCAAACCAAATGCTTTACTTTTTATTTTTTGTAACTGCATATCAACATATCAAGCATCCCTTGAGTGCTTGAGACGCCGTGCACACTGCAGTATTAACAGTTAGATACCGCCTCAATATTCCCAAAACAATATTTAATGTAGCTTAAATGAAGACATGTATTTTGTTTTTTTTTAAATCATTGTTTTTCTGTCATAGATTATGCAGATTACTCAGTTCATGTCATTATGGGATGCTAGGACTTTTTTGTAAACTCAGCAGCATCCATTCTGTAACAAAGTTTTACCGCTTGACTGTGCTCCTTATTTTGTTTAGTTTTTATTTTGTTATCAAAGAGCCGATGTCCTGTATTGACTGCAGGCTTACGTATATATTTGACAAAAGAATATTGTATGTTTAATAATAAAAAAACACACACAAAAAGGACAAAAAAGCAATGGAAATGCAGAAAAAAGAAAAGAAGAAAATTGAAAAAGTGTAATTTATATTTTAGAACTGCATGCACAAGGCTGGGAAAGTCATATTTAGAATAACAAATGGCAGTGCCTTTTTTGTACTCAAGACATTTACCCCAAATGTAAAAGGTTTTATATGGACATTAAAAACTGTAATAGTATTGCAAGATGAAACCAGCTTCAGCTATATTGGATGGAAGAAGTGGTGAACTCAACCAATCCCCTGACGAGAACCTGAATGACATCATAACAAGACTGATCTAGCTGGTCTTGTCTGCAGCTGGTGCTTTGTGATGCCCGCCTATTTTGTTTCTCTACTCTGTAGGTACTTCTCAATGCTGACACTAAGTTAAAAATTATACTGGTCTGTACAAAAAATGCGTGGGTGATTATGTGTGTGTCTGAGTGTGAATGAGAGTGTATGTTTATGTGTGTGCATGCGTTGATGTCTTATTGGATGTGTCTCACTGTAATTTTGTCCAACGTACCAGAATGCTTTGACTTGGCATGCCCGTACCCATAAATGGTTGTAACCCCTTCAGTGTGTCTTTACATGTGTTCTGGTCTGACAGTAGTGTAGGATTATGTAGGGCTATACGCTGATTACAGTACAGTCCTTACACTCATAAAATATAATGTAGTCTAGTGTTGAATCTCAAGATATTTTTTCTCAAAATAAATGAAAAATATTGAATTGTTTCCAATTGAAATCAACTTGTTTCAAGAATATTCTGTAGTCCAAGCAAGTGGAATTATATTTCTGTCTACTTGTCTTAAGTAAAACCAGATATTAAGATTAAATACTAGACTAACGTGGACATTTTTGCAGTGTTACTCTAAAAGCCAATCCAAACACTCCAGGGCCCAAAATAAATCACCTGAGCCAAATGGCAATTGAGACATTGAGATCTGGTACGCTCTTACCTTTTGTATCCGCATTCACTAAATCAAAAGAACGGTATGTATGCAAATGTGAGAACTGCTAGGAATGTGTGCTTATTTACTTGCGTTTGTGTATGTGTGACATTGAATGAGTGGACTGAATGTTTGTGTGGTCTTTTCAAACGCTTGATGTCTTTGTGATAACCACAGACAAAAACGTATTAAAGAATAATTACAGATGAATGCCTCTATGATTCTCTTCTCTGGCTCCCTTCTAAATGTTTCCTTACTAAAAGCTATGTCCTGAATTGTGGACAGCCACGCCAAAGTTGCCCAACCTCATTCAAGTGGTGTAACATTTATAGTTCCAGTAAAAACAGAGTCATTACACAATGTACAAAGGTACAGCGAATGATGTGAAAAGATGAGTCTTGGCTGGGTTCCCAAAACCCTCCTACGGGCACATGGATGTTGAAGATCGGAACGCATGTAAAGGTGGGTAGGCTTGGGAGAACCTGTTGCTTGACTCATTGCCGAGATGCTGTGGTGGTGCTGCCTATGTGCAAGGAGCGGCCTGAAAAGAGGTTTGGAGAGATGCTGGATTTGACCAGGAGGTGGCAGAGATGGAAATGGAACCAGAGCAGTTAGCAAACCTAGCTAGGTTGGATTGACAGGTTTGAGATGCACAGGTGTCTGGAAGGGCAGAATTCTGAAGAGGAGGCAGTGATTTCTGAGCAACAGAGGAAGCCAAAGAATGCTAGCAAAGAAAGCTGCACACGCACCAAACTAAAATTCCCCTTACCAACCTTGAATGAATCAGTGCTCCACCGCAGTCAAAAAAGTATCGCCACTAGCAGTGAGTCGATGCTGTCTGGGTCATTGGTAGCTGACAGGAGGTTTTTGCACTCGAAGGTGGTGGATAGTTTTGTTATGATTCCTGGGTGGAAGCCCTCAGAGAGCCCTTTGATTAGACAGCAGAAGGAGCATGTATGTATGTAGGTAACTGCACTTGGACATATTACAGCCACAGAAATTATCGCAGACTGTTTTGTTGCCTTGCAACATTATTGGAAGCTGAAATTTGAGCAGTTGTGTCTGGGATGATGGGGGATCGGTTCTGGGAGGTTATGGTGTATGAGGCACTACGCGAGCAGCAAGGATTCGGCAGTATAGTATAGGTTCCCCCAGTATGTATTCTCGTTGAATTGTTGGAGGCGGGCGGCTGCTTCGGATGCAAAGTGGATGTGGTATTGATAGAATGCGGATCCCCCAAAATGCAGGGATAGATTGAGGATGGAGGTGAGGTAGTCATCCATTTCTTGGTGGCGGGCTGTGTAGGCAGAGCAAAGGACGTATAGAGGGAAAAGGCATGAGCAAATTCAGTTGCGGGCTGGGGCTGGTGCTGGCATTTTGGGTGGACTAACGATAAGCCTAGCTCAAGGGTCGGCAACCTTTACTATCAAAAGAGCCATTTTTGGCCCAAATAAAATTCATGGAGCCACAAAACCTATTTGACCCTTAAAATAACTATTGTTTGTTGATTTGATGTCATCTTAATGCTCCTGTGCTTCACGGTCTTTGCAGAGAAAGACATATCTCTAATTTTCTGAACAATGTCACGTTTGTTTTTTAAGTCCGAAAATAGATGCTCTGACATTTTAATGAATGATTCTTTCATGTATTCTCCGTCTGTGAACGGCTTTCCGCGCCTGACTATCGCTTGATCTGCCACAAAACTAGCAGCAGTAGTTGAGTTTGGAGACTTGATCCACTTCTAGAAAATATATTTACTCTGCTCATCTTTCCGCAGCAGTTCTGAAATCGCTCTTTTTCGTTCATCTCCAGCAAAGGCTGTGTGTTTGTTCTGAAAATGTCTTTCAACATTACATGTTTTGTTGTTTGCCAGTTTCTCGTCACATATCATGGAGGTTTATAAAACTGAGGGTATGGATTGTTAAACCGTGCGCACAGATTACAAAACCAAGAATACCGTTTACAAAAGCGAGAGTACGGATTTCTGATTTTTTATTTTAAAAACATTGGGACCTAGTGGGGCGCCATAATACGCTCTCTGAGTGATGCGCTCGCTTGCTTCTCCCGCCTCAGTCACGGAGAAAGCTGTCTGAGCTGAGGGAAGCACACACACCTGTGCATGTGCCTTCCACAGAGCAGAACCCAACTCTACGTTGACCGAAGTGTTGATTTAAGCAGTATTACACAAGAGGGTGTTCTTTACTCGGTTCCTAAACCGCATCACTCTTGTGGCAATAATAACAGTAAAGAACACCCTCTTGTGTAATATTGTGATTATACAATGGTTACCAACAAAAAGTATTTTTTATGAACGTTATTCAACAAAATCTAAACATGTCATGCATGCATGGTGAAAACTAGTTTGGTTATGAGGAGTTTGTGAAGTAGTTCCTTAGTTACACACTGAAGCTATAAAGCAATGGCTTCTCTGTTACCATGGAAACATTGAACTGTTTCTGTTAATGTGTTGATCTCTTAGAGTATATATAATTAATAAAAAATTTACAATAAAAGCACTGAGCAGATCCATAGATAATGAATGGTGGCCATTTTACTCTAAGGATGAGGTATATTTCATTTGAGCGGCTGAGGTGTGCTTTATTGTGATTTGAGCATGGCTGGAAAGCCTATTTTGACCAATTAGAATGCTTGGCTGGAACTACTGTTGAATAATGGAGCAAAGCACTGACTGCATGGAGCAGAGAAGCAGAATATATGAAGGGGAAACACTGCTGTGCTCCCTTGCATCAGAAATTAAACCTAAAATATCTTCATTCCTGTCACAGTTTGTTAACACCTTGCGTCCCCCGGAGCGGAATGCTCAGGCACAGGAAAATACTGGCCAAAAACAAGACTAACTGGGTAGTACGGATTACGATCTGGCAGTGAATGACTGGAAAACTGGGGGTGATAAACTGCAAGGGTGATGAGATCACAGGAGGCAGGTGTGTAGCTGAGGAATGTTGTAGCCTGGAACTATGCCCACCACACATACATAAACAGACAGACACAAACATCCATAAATCATGTTAATTACAGTTTTGTTTCCAAATAGGCCTAAAAAAAGATACATACCAAACACATATAAACATCTGAAACAATACTATAGTATTGCCTATAATCATAAATGTCATGCCTACACTATAAACTGCAAACACTTCTTTGGCCACAATTGTGATTGTGAGTTTCACAAAGACATACCTTTGCTAAAAAGACAATGATGTCAGAACTGGGCCAACTGGTATTGCATCTAGAATTCCGATTTACCCAACTTGATTATCCGACTTTGTAGGGTGTTCATGTCCAACATATGTTGTGATGTTCTGTTTATGTCTTTCTCTTGTAATATTGTCTAAACTAGCACAGTACGGGCTTTCCTCCATCTAGTCCATTCTGCTTTTCACTTCCTGCCCTCCATCTGAATTTCGTGCGTCATCGGAATCATGTGACTGCAAACAACCTATGGTGTAATTTCATCACTCAGTCAGTCAGTCAGTGACGGACATTCGTGTTTATAGGGCTGGCCCCACTGTTGCAGTCCAGCCAAAAAGGTTCTTGTAGGGGTTCAAGACTACATCCTGTAAGTAAGCCTACTTGGTTCTCACTAGCATATACTGTGCAAACACTTAAGTAATTATGTGATATGAATCAGTAATTAATGGGGCCATAGGGTACTGAATTCTACTATCCTGTACAGTAAATAAGTACACAATAGTCAAGAACGTAGATTTCACTCATTTATTGTCCTTTGATAAAAAGTCTTTGAAATGAGAACAGTACATAAAGTGACAATGGTGGTGAAGAGGCCCATAGAACAGGCCTTTCTTCTCAACAAGGCCACAGAGACAATATACTGTAGGAGCCGTCTATTTTACTAGAGCGCTCATCTTCTCTCCACCCCAAGCATACGTGCATCCATGCACACACAGAACCACACTAAACCCCAGTGACCAAAGTACACACTAAAACTTCCCAAAATCAGACTGGGAGCACTATACATTAAAAACAAAAACAAAAAAAATACACCAGCAAACACATAGATACCTAATAACCAACACATATGACAAGTCTTCTCCACACTGTTCACTACATGGACTGGATGTTTGATAGAAGCTCTGATCTGCTGTGAGGCACACGTGACAAGTATGGAGAATACACACATACACTAAGGATATATAATTTACATACCCCTGGAAAAAATACCTTAACCCCTCTAAAATCAACTTATATAGAAGTGAAAAAACCTGTCCCAGATTGACAGACCCCCCCTCCCTCAGAGTAGAATGGATGGAACCCTTTGCTTCCACACAGAGCTCTCCTCAGAAGCCACTGCATCTGCATCGCTCATAGCATCCCCAAATCCTTCATTTGGTTCGATTCCTCTGAGAGACAAAATGGCACATAGGTCCTCATGCAGCACACAGAGGACAATATTTCTGATGACATTGTACACAGTGTATGCTGTTACACAACCCTCACCTACTGGCTTTCATTTTTAACCAAAAAACAGGTTAAAGGATTTCCCAGGACACAGATGATATGTGTCAGATGACAGCATCTAAAGTGCTGTATATGGTAGACATTGACCAACATTGATAGAAACAAGGAATACTGATTGACAACACGTAGAAACACTTTTTGAGCTCACTGGCTCTTGGGGGTTAATTGAGGTACTCCTCCAGGCTAGATTTACCCTGGCAGGTTTTTAACATGTGACTTTATGTTAAGAGCAAATCCGCTTTTGTATTTTTTTTAATATTTAGAGGTTTAGATCCCCATCACACACATACATCATAAGGCTGATTTATCATGACAGAAAAGCACAGGGAAGGAGGTGAAGGAGGTATCTATGGGCTAGTGACTTTTATCCCCCCCCCCACACACACACACACATATGCAACCATACACACACATTCCTAAGACTGTTATGTAATACGTTGATTATGTGTAGGATTTCCTTATTGATATACTGCAAATTGGAACAGTATAATTTCTGAAATGTCACAATGTGGATGCATTTTGATCAAGAATTTAAATGCATTTCAGCGTTCTCAAAATTTCACTCCTCCAAAATTCAGGTAAACTAAACTGTAATCCGCCATCTTCCAACAGCCATCTTGCCTTCCACAGGATATTTTTCGCACTGACATTGAGACATATGATGTTTTTAAGATTCTTTTGTGGAACTCAGGCCATGACTAGTGTAAGCCAGTCTAATCACAGGTTATGTAATATAAAAAAAACACTGCGTGGCATTTCACTGGGTTTGAAATACAAATGGTGATGTTAATTTGCACACCCTACTTGATAACCTGCCTTCTGGTACAAACAAATACACCCATCAAACCAGAATGACATAGCACATGACCTCACATCATTTTAACACCACAGGTAAATATTACAGAGGCTACTTCAGGCCACTACCAGAGAGACAATGGTACCAATGGTTAAAGACAAATTAGTGCAGAGAATTTGAAAGGTTTTATGTTTTTCTCATTTTTATGAGTGGCTGGATAATGCAGTTGAAGCATGCATGATTGGTTGACAGTGTAACAGAGGCATTGCATGAAGCACATTTGATCCGAAAAAGAATGTGATTCCAAGTGTAAAGGACACTTGCACATTTATACGGGGAGCTTTGTCTCTCCATCTCTCATTTTTGACAAATTAATAGGTTTGGTGCCTCACAAGCCGATATGATGTCATATGTGCCACGTATTTGTTTATATTATAGAACTAGTTCCTAGTGGTTTTCCAAGTCAATGACATTGATTGATATTTGATTAAAAAACTCACAACACAATATGACACCGGATCCATGGGACAAAGTCCATCCCATCTTCTAAAGTAAATAACCTGTGAATCAATACTCTCAGAAACTATCCACACAAATCATTGTGCCAAACTACACTGAACAAAATTATAAACGCAGCATATAAAATATAGCTATTTCTGACAAAGGGTTATTCTAATCTTCTTGAACTTTTAGTGCGTGATAAAAACGGTTTGATGATTGATTGATTGATTGATTAAATCAACCTAAATGCAAGATAAAAAAAAAAATTGCTCAACTAGTGATAAATCCCTATAATAATGAGTTAATCCCCAGACCAGACAGATGTGGCATCAAGAGACAATAATCACGATGTGTGACCATTACACAGACATTCCTTGGACTGGGGACAATAAAAGGCCACCTTGAAATGAATTTTTTAATCAAAGGACAAGATGCCACAGATGAGCAGAGAGTGGAGAACGGGCTATTGGCATGCTGGATGCTGACATGTCAGTTAGGGCCATCGCCAGACATCTGAATGTGCACAATCTGACAATCTCACGTCTGAGACACCATTTTCAGCAGCGTGGCACAATTGTGACAGTTGTAAATCCAGTGCTGTTATTGTTTACCTGAATGTTTGTATTCAATCCTTTGTTAATAAATACTTTTTTTTTTTTTTTTTTTAAACTGTTGTAAATCCACATCTTGACCCTACTCCAAGTCCGACCATTGTCTTTTTGGCATTGTTTGCTATAATTTTCCTTTCATTCAATTGTTAAAATGTTTATTTTCCTGTGTAGAAAGATTTATATTCATTATGTCCATTATAAGTTTGAAAAAATAATAAATTATCACATGCTGCGTTTATAATTTTGTTCAGTATATTTGTGGCTGAGAGCGGTCTGAATTCTGAACATTACTCTCAGGACAACATTGAGGTCATCCTGACATGACGTAAGGATGAGCAGTAGAAAAGGGCAATCAATGGAGGCTGAAAAGAGAGCACACACACACACACTCACTCACATACACACAGACATAGACACACGGGTACACAAACACACAGGTTACAGGGCAGCTAGCCAACAAAGATGGGTTAACCCCAGGCAGGCAACAGGAAGAAACAAGAGACAGAAAAAGAAGAAGAGAGGAAGAGGGGAATGGATTTGGTAGTGGGCGGCAGGATGGACAGTCTGTGGCCCCCTCAGCTTCTGATGAGAGTCAGGAACTCATCACGTGACTTGGGGTCCTCCCGGAACACTCCTAGCATGGCGCTGGTCACAGTCTTACTGTTCATCTTCTGGACCCCCCGCATCACCATGCACATGTGACTAGAGACAAGACAAGAGGAGAGGAGAGGAGAGGAGAGGAGGAATATTGAGGCATTGAACACTGAATTGCTTATGAAAAATGTGCTTTGCATCACTGGGTGTTTGTTAGAACTATTGCATTCAGTATAGGTCAAAAGATGTTTGTGTTATGTTAGTGTTTTGAGGATTGATATGTGTATTTTCTGTCAGTAGACATACGTTGCCTCAATAACAACCCCGACCCCAGCGGGCTGCAAAGCCTCAGTGATCGCCACAGCGATTTGTTTGGTCAACCGCTCTTGAACTGTAAACAGACAGAGAGAAAGACAAACACGCATCAGATATAGAACAAACTCCACCCATGACACGATGACATGTAATGACAACTCGGTATAAGACAAACTCAAAGCTCAAGGAAACTCACTTAAGAGATCCAAAAATACTGTAACCGTTCAAAAACGGGAAAGGAGGGTTTTTTTTAAAGAAAGAAAAATAAAAGACATTGAAATATTCATGGGTACCTTGTAGTCGACGGCTGTAGATTTCAACGATCCTGAGGGAGAGGGGAGAGAGTGATAAGGTGTACTGTGAGCAACTGATAAGAAAATGAGATTTAGAGAACAAAGGAATTATTATTCGACACAGTGGAAGCAGAAAAAGATCATGACTTGACTGGTTCCACTTGTTCCTCTCTCTCTCTCTCTCTCCCTCTCTCTCTCTCTCTCTCTCTCTCTCTATTATAAGCATACATGTCTTCTGTGGAAAAATATAACCACATCATACTCGTACAGGTTACAGCAAACCCAAAAAACACATGACATCTCCTCTGTCTACAGCTCTGGGTCAGTCATTCAACATGTAACAGTCCCCCAGCTACTGAGTAGATGTAAAAAAAAACAACTACAGCCATTTGAAAGCTGCTGGCTGCTGGTATCACAGAACAGAATTGGTTGGGTCAATCTCACAGATGACCCAGTCTTGCCCTTTGACCCACTGCTCTTTTCTGAGCTCATCGGCTTTCTACAAAAATGACCCCCTATGTTGGCGAGCTCCGCTCTATGAAATGTCACTCAAAAATTCACAGATTTATTTATATGAAAGGAAAGGAGGCATGGTTTGATTATGGAAAAAAAAAGTGAAAGATACTTCAAAGACGATGTATCCTTTTTTTAGGGAAAAGAAGCCGCAATTCAGAGCTCCCTTCATTTCAAACTGACACAGATAAGAAAAGTTCTCTTTCCAGTCAATCACTTGGCTGGGACTTTGGTGTAAAGGTGTGAGG
>OMKK01017269.1:9274-21498 GCA_900302305.1 Polymixia japonica
TGTCTCCTCCGTAGAACTGTCCATGTGTGGAGGGGTCCACCTCCATCTTGTCTGCTCCCTCAATTCGCCAGATCTGTCAATACAGACAGACAGACAGACAGATCGATAGATAGATAGATAGATAGATAGATAGATAGATAGATAGAGACAGACAGACAGACAGACAGACAGACCGATAGATAGATAGATAGATAGATAGATAGATAGATAGATAGATAGACAGATGATAGATAGATAGATAGATAGATAGATAGATAGATAGATAGATAGATAGATAGATAGATGCCCCGTGTCCCTCTCACCTGTTTCTCTCCAGTGCCGTCGTCCACCATTCCGTGTTGGGCCGCCATGGCAGGGGACTCATGGAGTGTGGCGGCGTCAAAGGCCACTTTTTCAATCTTGGCGATGCTGTTGGAGATGTAGGCCACGCCCAGGCCCTCCGTCTGGTCCTTGTCCCGCCAGTTTTTGAAGAACTGCTTGAAAAGTGGCGTCTCGCCCATCTCCGGCAGGATCTGGATTTGGGTGTGTTTCGGGTAACCCATCTTCTTGATGAACTCATCCGCTGCCTTCAAGGCCGCCTTGCGCTCCTCCACGTTGGCGTCTTTGCCTAAACGGACGGAAACAGAGAGCGTTTAGGCAGGAGCTAACTAAAGCAAGCCCACGAGAGAACGAATCAAAGGATTTACTGAGTTGGATTTTTCTAAAAATGGAAAATGAACAGTAATGCACGGACAGAAGTCAGAGAGCGTTTGTTCTTAGAAACGGCCGACAAGAATACTCTCCCAGTTTCATCACAAGCTTACAGTGGGCGTGCGTCATGTGATAATCTAGGAGAAACAACAATATCCCATTCTTCCCGTGGCCGAACTGTCATAAATATGGCATGAAGGCCGGAATGGGAAGTTCAAATCAATCTTTTGTCCTTTAAAAAAGGTTTGTGGTGCAGTAGACTAAACACTGCATTGTGGGAAAAAAGAAGAAGCTATTGTGTTATTGATCATATGATTAATGATGGAAAGACTGTCCAGACCAACCATACAGACGAGTGGTCAACACGTCTACATTCTTGTCTAGGTTGTCTAGACAACAGGGCATTACTTGATATTTACCGCTGTCTCACTAAACCTCTCCTACCATACCAGTCATGTTTTATAAATTGTTGTGGCAGTGGTGGGCAGGGTAAACCTTATTTTTGGGTTTCAAGTCCAGTGTTTTGGTTTTTTTCTTCATTTTGTAACCATTATTTACCCAGGGAAGGGTTTTTAAGCGCCGCTCTGCTTCGCGTTCATCCGCATACATTCTCTCGCGCCGAGAAGCCGCCCAGTAGAACCACAGTCATCTACTGATTCCACTGGAGCGTTTCAGGACGAAATGTCTTGCTCAAGGGTACGTTGTCGGTAGTTATTGAAGGAGGCGAGTATGTTGCTCATTCACTTTCCCCACCCAGATTTTCCCATACTGTAATGTCCTGGGATTTCAACCGGCAACCGTTGACCCTTTTATACATTTATACATTTTCATTGATGAGTGGGATAATTTTGAATAATTTGAGTTTGATGTCCACTCGTGTTGATAGTTTTGGTTACTGTATGAGTTATAGTGCTAAAATTGGACACTTTATTGCACTAACAATCCTTATTTCCAAACACTGGCCCAAACATAGTTTGTATTTTGGGGAGAAACTTGGCTGTAATTTGTTTTGCGTTTGCATATTTTCTTGAGCAACGATGAAACATTTCTAGCTGTGACATTACCCACTACCCACACCCTGCAGTGACACTGGCTGACCTTTCCAGACAAAGATCTTGCCGTCTGAACCATGGTCCAGAATGAAGCAGTCGCCGGACTCCAAGGCGCTCTGGGAGAATGGGTTCTCTGCTGCCACCAGAGCAATGGCCATGTCTCCGTTGGAATTGGATACCTGGTTGAAAGAAAGATGGGAGAGAGTTGTGGATTTGAGTAATCAGTAAAATTACAGAATTTAATTTAGTAGTGATAATTAGTACACCTAGAACCATTGAGGCTTAACGGTCGAACAGGTTGTACTATGGGCGTCTTGTTGCTACCTATTATTTTTCTAAAGGCGCGTTCACACCCTTCAGATATCTTTGTAGATAAAGTGCATCTCAAACACATTTTGTACTGATAATATAAAAAAGCTGGCTGTGTAACGCATACTTTGTTTCTATAACAACCATAAATACTCTATTTAGCTGGTGAAGATGTCCAGCATTTGCGTTTACATTGTAAAATAGATGTAGGTTACATGAACCAACAATAGATAGTATATTATAGTATAGTATATTACAGTGTAGTATATTATAGTATAGTATATTATAGTATATTATAGTGTAGTATATTATAGCTTAGTGTATTATATTATATTATAGTATAGTATATTATAGTATATTACATTATATTATAGTATATTATAGTATATTACATTATATTATAGTATATTATAGTATAGTACAGTATAGTATAGTATATTATAGTATATTACATTATATTATAGTATAGTATAGTATAGTATAGTATAGTATAGTATAGTATAGTCTATAGTATGTCTGTGCAGTGTTCTCTCACCTTGTAGAGTTTGGCCATCTTCCGGTTTGAGGCGTCAGCTTTGATGTCATCAGAGGCCCCTTCAGGCAGATCTGGTTTATCGCCAAGAATCTTAGAACAGAAGAGGGAGGGGATCCCATCAGCACTGATTTCAAAACAAAAGTCCACTGCAGCAAAATATGAGACTAGGGGGTTCAATCAATATTGCGCATAGAGACAAGAGGGCTGTGTGTACTGTACAGTACTCCTATAATGCACTGGTCTCACCTCTATAATCTTCTCTCTCTCCATGCCCTCATCACAGACGTAAACACGGGCCCGTCCACTGCGCTCGTTGTCACGGATACCCTTAGCCACCTGAGTAGCCTTTAGCTTCTCAAAGCGGTTGCTCTTGGAACCACACCACTGGTATATCTCCTGTACAACAAGAGTTAGAGGAGATTGAAGAGTGTGTGAATACAAATGTGTGTTTTACAATGGCACAATAATTTGAATAGGTTTATGAACGTGTAATTCATAAATACAATGCCTATCTCATAGTGTCAAACTCAATATAGGCAGATTAGGTGAATGAAAGTCATAATAATAGAATGGTTGAATGATAAACAATATTGCCCTATTGTATCACTACTATCTAATATATTTGGTCTTTGTCCAACTCAAATTGCTGTTGCAATGATCACATGTTATGGATATAAAATAATAATATGATTGACATGGATGGCATCAGTCCAACCTACATTTCCCAGGTCCAGAATGAAGCAGTCCCCTTGATTGAAGCTCTCCCAGCTGACTGGCACCTCAGTTGCCCTGACAACACGGCGACCTTTGACCTGGAGCACCCGCTGCATAATCACCTCATTGGTGACTACGTGCTTGAACCCAGATGCCACGCCCCCTTTCTGGAACAGAAGAGTTTTGTTCCTAGTTAAAATATCTGTCGTCTCATAAAAGTGATGCACAAAATAAAACAGATTATGGCACTTTTGGATACAAGGTAATGCAAGTCCTTGATTGACAAAATAAAAGATAGAAGATAACGCTTTTACAGACTTGATCCTCTATATTTTACAGATATTAAATTATGAAAATCAAGTAATGATTTTCCCCCAAAATATAGATAATATTTGAAAATGCACTTTTCAACAGTGCACATAAAACTTTAGACGTTAAGAGGATGCACACCTCTTATATATATATATATATATATTTGTGTCTTACAAACATAAAGTGTTTATACCCTGCAAATGAATGGTTTGCTGGTGTGGACATGATATCAGTCTAAACCTTACCATGTATTTGATTCCAGACTTGAAGTAACCCAGAAAGACTTTGGACTCGTGTCCCTGGACCTCACGGTACTGGATGGGTTTCCCTCCCAGGTAGTCATCCATCTGGACCGTGAAGATGGCTGCCGACCCACTCTCATCCTGGGTGCAGAAGTCGCCTGGAGGAAGGAAACACGCAGACATTCAATAATGATTTGGTTTCTGCTTTTCTCTCAATAGTCGCACTGCTACCCAGGGAATCACGTTGTCTGTTAGCCGTTGCTTTATGCAAGAGCTGAGGGCAGTCGTTAATCAGGATCAATAGCTGGAACGATGGGGGTATAAATTCCAATAGGCACATGATAGCATGCAACATTATTCCATTTCCAGTCACTATCCCAGTAACTCTTAATACCACAAGGGATAGTTACATCAGATCCTATGTACTGGCAGATGTTTTGCTGTTTCCATGATCAATCAAACTGACTAAAAGCATCCAAGATCAATACAATAAAAATAGCGGCGTCCAAGCATCTTCCTCTCTGGCTGCGTTAAGCTTAGCCTAACAAACCTTAGCATTCATCCATCCTGCAATGAAAGAGAAGATGGTTGTAAAAGTTTTATTTTGTGGGAAAAGGCAACCAATTCCTAGTAACCAATTGCTAGGACTACACTAGTACTGAGTAATGATGAGATCCAATACTTTTACTAGATCCAATACTTTTACTAGATAATATAGACATAGACAAGAACTTCAGCGTCACTGAGCTCAGACATCCTTCAACTTCCTTTGTAAGTAATGAGGACATTCTCTGATACCAATGACATATTTTAGCCTGGCGTCAGACCACTATCCAATACCAGTGTTGGTGTCTGTGCATCCCTAAAGTAAATGCTCAGCTCGTCCCTTGCCCTTCTCTTACCCAACCAGAAGTGAAGGTCATACTGCAGGTTCCCGGAACGCTGTTTAATAGTGTTGAGGATGAGGTAGGCGTCTCCTGTGTAGAATCCCCCGTAGAGATTTTGTGGAACTGGCACCAGGTCAAACTTCTCAATCCTCC
Organism: Polymixia japonica; assembly: GCA_900302305.1. NCBI lineage: Eukaryota > Metazoa > Chordata > Actinopteri > Polymixiiformes > Polymixiidae > Polymixia > Polymixia japonica. Next base: position 14,169 of record OMKK01017269.1, read on the forward strand.
ACACCTGAAGGCCTGGCTGCTTCCCAGCTTGCTCAAACTCTGGGTGGTACGCTGCCATCCTGCCTGAGGGGGAATAAGATATCAACCGCTGGAGTTTTGTCGTCCTTAACACATATAGGTTTAGCGGTGTGACAACACGCTGATTTATAACGAGATCAACTACAGGTACAACTACAGTGGAGATAGGAGAAGTCACTCTGTAATAACCCTGTGGGAGCATGGAAGTCTAAAACTTCCTTTCTGTAAGTTTGCTTTTGAAAACCTTAGGCCACTCCCTAAGTCTAGAGATGTTGCCATGGATACGAAGATAAAGTTTAGTGTTATGGTTAGCTATTAATGTGCTGTGTAGTGACTCACTGTTGCCCTCTGCTCATGTTGGGCATTTCCTCCAGTGAGCAAAAAGAGGAAATCTAGTGGCATGGAACAGGATGTGTATGAGATGTAAAGAAGAACTTAGATTACTAGAACTCACTCGCTGTGTGTTTTTTCCTAGTCTTATCGTGCACGTGAACCAAACTCACCTGCATGCACACACACACACACACACACACACACACACACACACACTTCAGTCATATCTGACAGCATAAAGGACGTGGCGCAGAATGAAGAGTTTCAAGTAGGTGCCTGTGCTACAGTAGATTACCACCTGCTTACGGTCACTTAGGCATGTTGGATGTTTGAGAGTTTTGAGATTTTTAAGACATGAGTTGAGCAACCGTATATAGTCTAGACGGCTGTTAACTCTTATGTAGAACACTGGAAAAATGAAATTTTTTTGCTGATTTAGCTGGTTCTGACACGTTTTAGATGTCTCTCTCGGAGGGCTGACTTCTTTCTGCTTGCAAGGCTCCAAAAACCATCCACAACATGCAGATTCAAGGTGTATACTCTACAAAGGAAATTTCACATCTATCCTAATTTCGCTACCATAAGCAAGTCATAACAGAGCAACATAAGACAGCATTAAACAAACAATATGCAGAATTGATCAGGATCAACTGGCAAACCAAGATCCACACTTTGCACCATATATTAGTAACTGCCACTCTTAACATTCCAGAAACAATGTAAACAAACTCTCTGAAACGAGGTAGTGTTCTAAAGCGTAAACAGAGCCGCTCTGGGCAGAGGTGGTGTGGCTGCCATGCTTTTCTGTGGAATGCTGTGGAAACCACATTCAAAACACCTGAAATAAAATATTTATGACAGAAACCAAGGTACCACGTAGCCCTTAAAAAGCTCTTGTTCAAGTGTAATGAATATGTTATGCGGTGTGTTATGAATGCAACGCAACATATCCAAATGTTATTAGTCTGAGGTTATACAATCTGTTACCAAATAAATTAATTGTGTGGGAATGCTGTTTGGCACGCTTTCTCAACTTGTGTGATTAACCATCAGAATTTGAGAACTACTTGACCATTCTTCCACACAGAGGGCTGCCCACAAGCATTGCAAGAATATCTTCCCGACCTCGGTAGAGGGAGGCGGCTCAGGGTTTACGCAAACAATCGTCCAAATCTGGGGTTCCTTTTTTCCCCATTTCTGGACCGCTCTTATGTAACGTTCTGACTCATTCCAAGTCAGTCTGTAGCTAAGGAATGTTGTAATTTAACATGGAAAAATATAGTTTACTCTTTAGTCTCTTGTTAAAAATACATGTTTTTTTCAGTCTTCAAAGCTCTAAGTTTTCCATTATTGACTCGTTAGATCTGTTGCTCACTTTGGCTACAGCCCTTTTTCCAGGAGATGCAAGTGAATGTGGGAAGGGCAATGTGGATTATTAAAGAGTGTACCTTGTTGATATCTTCGGATGGCTCTCCTGCCAACACAGTACAGAAACTACTTGTTACTGGGCTGGATTTACTGGACATGATGAATCTTTTGAATATGGATATCAGATACGCAAAGGAAAAATATGTCTTCTCTAGTAGCCTACGTGCTATTCAGACCCACAGACCTAACTAATTTAAGCTAATAATAAGTTTGCAATTTTCAGTTAAGTTGTCTTGAAAAGCTAAAAGCAGTACCCATGTAACAGAACAATCAAGCACGGTGGGAGATTAATGTTAATGTTTATATGTAGAGTGACATTTACCTCCAACTGACTGTCGTGTTTCCACTACATGTGAAGTCATGTCGTCCTTCAACAGTTTCACTATGCTGGGAAACTCTCTAGGTTGTCTACATGTCTCTGCACCCAAGGCAGCAAGAAAAATGTCTATACAAATATTGTTCTTAAGCAATTAAGTGATTTCGATCACAATTGAACATAATGATCAATTGTGAATTGAGTCACATGGCATCTGACTTCGACTGTCACTCCAATCAAATACGTTGGACAATGTTAGGCATCTCTTAACAGCGCTAACATCCTAAAGCACATTAGAAAATCAAGCATAGAAGTCATTTAAATGTTTTAAAAACATAGATAAATCCTGACAGACAGCACAGAGGGCGCTGCCACATCCTACACACCCCTTTGTCCTGGCAAACCATCGAGATAAACTGTGGTGAGTGATAACAATGCCTTTATGTTCTCAAACAATTGGTAATAAATGACTGACTTCTGCTTCGGTTGAAATATGACCATTCATTAACTTGAACTGACAACGCCAATACCCTGTAAACAGCTCACATACAGTACTCGAAAATGAGCTAGAGCAACATCAGCGTGGAATTGTATGTATAAAACTACTTGTAGAGTAGTGAACATCCAACAGTTGGCGATGGACAGTGGTATTGTGTGCGCGTGGGCAGTGGGGAGGTGGTGTTTACATCTTGACGCTGCAACGTCAGTTATGTGTATAAGTATAAGTATTTGGTGTAGGCTATGTTTCAAAACTTAAGCTATCTATTTAGTCACATCGCGGTAGCCACTGTTGCGTCGTGTCTGCCCTACCACCGGCGACGTTCACATTACGACGCTCTCTAAACACCGTCAAACATCGTCGATCCATTGGGCCAACCCCAGTTGTGGGTGTACAGCTGTCCAGAAGTGGAAGAAAAGGGACACAAACTTTGGTTAAACACAAGTGTCTGAGTCAGTCACTATGCATATACCCGAAACTAGGGGTGGATGAACACAACGCAAACTGTTGCGGAGCAATTCACTACTGTCATGGAAAAAAACAAAAACAAAACCTTGTTATTCCAGCTTGTATGACCCCATGATAGAGTATCAAAAATGTATGGTTGTCAATCTCAATAAAGGGCTGCTTTTTACATTCCTGAAAAGTTGACTTGTTGAAGAGACAACGTTTTTATCCAACAACAGCACAATACCTTCACTCTGAAAATATTTCAGTCACGGAAAATGTCACTTGTCAGTGACTTCCTACTCCAAAGATCTTGGTACCTCTGGTACTAAGTATGATTGTCTGACTGTGATCTCCATAGTGACAGAGCAAAGTCTTCTGTTTCTGCACATCAAGGCTCTTATATCCTAGAGTCAGATCCCTGATACCGTAGGTGATTTAATACAGCAAATACTTGTGGCTCACTTGTCTCAGAGCTTAAGACATATCTAGAATCCCGATAATGACATGGAAAAATCACAAGGCATTAAAAAGAAAATCTGTACCAACAGCTCTGGCAACAACTGGCCCATGGAACTATACAGGAATGATGGAGATGGTGAGGTCTTCCTGCGCCATCTTGAATATATCCTGTGATATAGACACTGTGGCTGCTGGCATATCTCTTGGATAGAACAGATTACCTGTAGTGCCCTTCTTTGTAATGTGTATACTTGTAATTTAGTTTTGCTCAAATTTACGGGGCAATATGCAAAAAAGTCTTGTAGGACAAAGAACTTATGTTGACCAACCGCTGGTAAAAGATCTTCAGTAATGTGGTGTTTTTGGGCAGCACCGATCTGTTGTCTGGTGCATACTCCTGCTTAGAGGAGTGACTCAGGGGTGTGTGTGTGTGTGGGGGGGGGGTAGTTCGGTTGACTCAACACACCACAGTTTAGAGCGCAAATAGCACCGGTCACGTGATTGCTGGTTCGTGCCTCATGGGCAAGTGTCTCCCAGCCCCCTCTGCAGAGCTATAAAGGCAAGTAAAGTCCTTGCCTTTCCTCCAACCCCAAAAGTGAGTCAGTCATTCCAAGACTCTTAAACGCAGTGATTTAGACCCCTCCCCCGCTCACCAGCTAAAGGAGAGGAAAGCTTCATGTCGTCGGCTAGGAAAACGGGCCTTGGCACCGAGAGACGAGACACAGAACTAGAAACATTGCACTGCTGCGCAGAAACCAACGCGTATCTCTGGAAAAGATGTTTAAGGCACCTTATGATCACTGCTTTTATTTGTGTGTCATGGCCCCGATACTAAAATGATGACATAAAAGGCTGCATTGGACACCTTATCAGAGTAGCCATTATAATGGTTCTGCTAAAAGAGAGATTCCTTAGTCAGGAAGGAGATTCTGGATGACTCATTTTCTCCATGCGTGCCACTCTCATCCTCTGAGAGCTGTACAGCTGTCCTCTGGCTCTCACAGCGGACAGAGCTATGCTGGGGCTCTGTGCGCTTTAACTGCTGTTACTCCACTTTAGTTCCCCTTGATGTATTTACACAATGTAAAACACAGAGGAAGAGAATCCAAATCAGACTGACGTTTATGACACCGCAAACAACTATCCTTTTATATGGACGGTTATTACATTTCTGAAATCCGCGCTACAAGCCCACAAGAGGTTCAAAGTCAAATGAAAATGATTTTCCGCGTCCCTTTGTGTTTGCCCTCTTTGTTTTATACTAAATCGTTCACACAGAAACGTCATTTCCAGTGCAAGCATGTGCCCCAGCACACAGACGCGTGCGCAACAGCTCTGACACAGCTTGTTAAGTTGCTAAAGGCTCCATCTGACACAGTGGATCTGAAGTGAGGTGTGGCTGGATTAGACGTCCGGTAATCACAGTGCGGGTCAGACACTGTGCTCACTGACCGGCTGCCAAACTCTCTGTCTCTGTCTCCTTCTCTCTCGTTGTACATCTATGCACGCACGCACGCAACCTTACGAGAGACCACATACAGGATGTCGACAGACGTATACTAACATCCTCTTTGCATTTTCTGCACAAACCTAGTATGTTGTTATGTGTTTCGATGGAGACATGCAGATGTCCCTAAATAGATGCTCAGCTGCTGGGGGAGTGCCAGGAAGACTACAAACACGTCAGTTTTCATTTTAAACCCCCTTGTTGAGTAGTCATTCAAATTATTACTATTCATTAGGCTACTACAGGATAACAACAGTAGGTTTTTTATAAGTTTATAAGCTTTTATAAGGCTTGGTGAATTTGGCTCTTACCAAAGCCCAAGTCATTGTAACAGTGAAGAAAATGTGACCAAGCCTTTTACCAAACATACAGCCTAAGTGGGTCTACGGAACATTTTCATACTTAATCCAAATCCTCCAGTCTGTCCATATATGGCATCATTAGCCTCGAATTCGGGCAATAAAAACCCGAATCCCTTTCAAAGCACAAAGAAGCACTTCTACGTTGGATCTGAGGCTTCAAAACAAAGATCTACTTTGCTGCATAATTAATTCAAATAGCTTACTGAAGACAAAACATTACACAAAGGACAGCGTATGACAGCCCTCTGTGCAAATTGCATCATTCCGTTATAGTTTGCATGAAAAGAGAAATAACGGTCCAATACAGTGTAAATCAAACCACAGATCCTCGCTATATACAGTATGTCTATAGAAATAATAAATAACATATACGAGGTTTTCACTGAGAATAATGCAGTTGTCTCCGCTTACCTAACGCTGAAATGATAAGAGACGGGTTTGAAACGCGGTGTTTGCTTTGCTGCTGCGGGAATAGAAAGGCTTTGATTCGGCAGGACAGTATCGCTGAGGTCGGGCTTTTACGCTTTTGGTCTGGGCCGGGCAACTCCCCGTTACGACACTCCCATGGCCTCACTGCCTCTCTCTCTCTCTCTCTCTTCTCTCTCTCTCTCTGTCTCTCTCTGTCCCTCTCTGTCTATATCTGTGTCAATCACACGCTACCGGTGCAAACACTAACCAGCCGTGATTTCAATGAGTCTCATAAGGCGTAACAAAGGCTCTACGCCTCACTATGTTAAACTACTTCTAAGATGAAATCCTACGGGTAGGCCTACATAGGTCTAAATAGAAAAAAAGCTATTTTGTATAACGCAGTCTCAGTCTAAGCGTTGTGTGTGTGTTTCAAATTGCCTATCTAATGCAAAACCATAAAAATCTGTAGTTTATTTGAATAAATTAAACAATATCCCTGACACTCTGTTTACACCGGCCTTTATCAACACGGCACACCAGCAGCAACACTGACTGGACCAACAGCGCCTCCGTCTGGTGTGACTATAGAACTGAATGCTGACTTTTCTGTAGAAATGCAAACAGCACATCCAACATGGATGCCTGCAACTCAACATTAATTCAATGTTGTGAAGGGGTTTTAAACCCAAGTTTGCCACCTCTGTAACAGCGTGCTCCTGTTGGCTAAAAGTAAATAAAAATAAAAGCAAATCTTTCCCAGAATGCAACAAGACACTCTCCATGTGTATGTCTTTTAGTAGCCTAAGTGAAGGAATGAGGTAAAAAGTGAGCAGCAGCATACATCCTGTGATGCTCACCCAATTTTTTAGGAATTTCAGGTTAAGTCATTTATCCTTAAGAAATGTCAGTCACAACTTTCTGCAAAAAATAATTTGTGACTCACCGAAGAAAACAAAAAAGGTTAGTAGTAGTTCTTGCTAAGTGCATGTACACATACAAACACACACTCATTCTTACCTCCTCAGTCGAGGAGAGAGAGAGAGGGGGGATCCTCTCCCTATGTTGCCAATCATCACAGCACCTTGAGTTGTAGTTCCTGTGCAACAAAGTAAACAATTATTTACCTGCAACCACCTTGTAATTACTTATAGGCCTAACAGTGACTCACAATTCTCACATAATTCTGATTACTGTAACTATCAAATGCTTTTGCAATTACTAAAATAGTATTTTAAATTATTTGGCATACCTATGACATGGTTTTTTGTCATTTGTGTACTGTACTAGTTACAATCTACAAAACACCATGCAGAGTTTGATGTGAAACATTTGAGAGGCAGTTCTGAACAGATACATTATCTTGGAGGATGCACAGCTAATTTAATGAGTAGAAAGTTGTTCAACGTGCCAAACAAAGAAGATTTGCCACAGTCAGCTGTCCGGTTCCTCCGCTGTTTGAGAGGAATAATATAGATTATGTACATTTATTTAAGATTACAAATTCTGGGTAATGCATGTGCCCATGATGAGATAAACACACACACACA
>OMKK01017299.1:1402-12237 GCA_900302305.1 Polymixia japonica
ATAAATGATGTTTCCCATTCAATAATATCTTGAGGAAAAACAGGTGAAATCATATATAATATTCCCAGCTAAACTGAAGGTGAAAAGATGGTGTGGATATCTATGAAGATGCCTATGCCGCAGGACAGGCCCTGGGTTACAAGGTCCCAAGGACGTATGGGAGTTATTTGGAGGAGAAACTACAGAAAACAGAAAATGACGACCAAGGGGGAGCAGCGGCGCAGAAGGGAAGGAGGAAAAGACACGACAGGAGGGACTCCGCCTCAAAGTGGAAGCTGTACTTGCAGAATTTCCCAGCCACAGGCTAAGTTGTTCAATAGACTTGAATTCAAGTGACTGCTTAGACTTTGCCTTTATTTGGACTTCATAACGTGCAAATATATAACAGGAATAAAAATGGGCTGTGGACTGTGAAGAGTAGTCTACGGATCGACACTGCTGTATGAATTTGGAGAAGTGTGACTATGAAACTTGGAGAGATACCTGTAGTGGTTTTGAAAATATCAAATATAGTTAAGATATAGTTAAGACATTGACTGGAGTTGCACCAGCAACCTCCCAAATCATGTCAATGATTAGTTAATCAGTTCACCTGAATAGAAAGCTGTATTCTTGATACTATCAATGTTTAGTTAACTATAAAAACAGTGTAGACAAAGTTACTAACCACAGACAAAATTCATCCGCTTTTTTGGAGTAATGTGTATGGTAAGATAATAATAACTTAGTAGGAAGTGGGAAAGGAAGGAAGTGAGTCAGTATGGTAAAAGTTAAAATTACTTGTTTGTATTTTAACAAAGTAATTTATCAAATAGCTGTCAAAGCATTTGAATACAGCAATCAATAACAGTAATTATGTTACACATCTTACTTGCCAGCCTGTGTCCAGCACTCCTCGGTTCAGGCTAATGTCAAGCCTGCAAGAAGAAGCAAGGGTGAGTGTTAGTCTTCATTTGTAGGCCAAGTGCAAACGGCTCAAGTGGGCTTTGGCTGGATGCTGACAAACCAGTTTGGAAGAAGACCATACCATCAGAATGAAAATGAAAAGTATAGTGTTGTAATTACAAAGCCAGGAGCGATTGGCAAGATGCGCTAGGGCGGTTGCTCAGGCAAGGCAGGAACAATGGATAAATTGGGAACGAGTAGAGAGGAGAAAATAGGAGGGAGTTGTAGAGTCAGGAGGCAAAGTGCATTAGGTTAATTCTAGGTTAAGGATGCATCAATCGGCAAAGGGAACCGTTTAGTTGGTGCTGCACCTGATTTTCAAAATCTTAATGATTACTTCCATAATTTTACACTCCTTCGGGTTCGTGCTCCAAGCAGGAGTGTCTGTTGTGACACTGACAGTCTGGCGGTCAATTCTGAGCCAATAATTGCTACTTCAACATCACTGAAGAGACCTAGAAATGACATTCACTTGGATGACTCGAGCTTCCACCTGGACGGCGCCTCCAGTTGTCCTGTCAACGGTGGCAGGTAGTTACATGATGGTTCCAACAACACAGATGTTTTTTAGTTTTCGTATGGGTGGTTCGGCAGTCTTCATCATCCCAAATGAGTGGTTCATCATACTTACGTCAGTCATGGAGATGAAAATGGTAATATGAGATTCATCTAAGCTTGCTATAGTTTTTCCCAGGCACTCCTTTCCTATGTTGTTTATTTATCATTTCAAACGTTAAGTTTAATATAAATGTGCTTTTACAAAGAGGTCTTTAATGTTGATACGTGTGTTGTTGTATATTCATCTGTCTATACTAATTTCATCAATACCCAGTGTATCCAACCCTGACCTGGGTCTCATTATTATCATAGGTCTATCAACAAAACACCACCTCATAAATTGAAGAACTTCAATGTGTACAAGGAGAATCTTGTAGAGCTGTCCAAAAAGTGCCCTGACTGCGAAAGTACCTGCATTGTAAACAGCCGGACGGCGGGAACACTGTTGCGTGTGGAGCAAGTGACATACTGAACCTACATTTATACGCCAGCCCACCTTCCTCTTCCTACTGCAGTCACTTGTTGAATAGCACTCTCCACTTCCTGTATTAGACAACTGGGAAAAGTTGCACCAGTAATTATAAGGTCTTATCATACTGTGTACTTGTTTCAGTGTTTGTCTTGTCCAGTCAGCAGCTACAATCTACTCCTCCCCTCCTCCATGGGTCAGTCAGGAAATCTCCCCTCATCCATGGGTTAGTGTGTTTTTGTTTTATGTAACCATAAAGCAGCCTCTCTCTAGCATTTCACCATAGTTTTTATATTACCAATATAATACCAATAGATTGTCAACCGTTGCCCAACGTGGGCATATGATTCATTGTATTGTACATCAAGGTACCAATTCACTTATTTATGATATTTATTTATCTTGTACAAAAATATCTACATAAATACAGTATATATAATATAAAAATACACACTAAACATCCTGTCCTTTTCTCTCTCTCTCTGTTGTTCCAAAAATGTATGGAAGACATCATGTGGATATGTAATGTAGGAAACGTGTTCCAAAAATATCGTGATATCACTTTTCAGGTTTTTATGAGGTTATCGTTCCGTTGGAAATCACTACAGCGTGGTTGAGAGGACTAATATGTAGTCAACGTATGACACACTTGGACTGACACATTTTACTTGTCTGCTTTTAATTGAAAGGAAACCAATGAGCTGCTGTAATGTGGAGATTTGATCTGTCAGCTTAATAAGGATCTGGAGGGCAACTTCTGACATCTTTCACATGGGAGCAGGTCAAAATGGTGCTGGAACAGCGATAGCAGTCTCTGAACCCACAGTAGCACTTGTCCTTGTACGTGCACGTCTTAGTTTCTACAAGTCTATACTAAAGACTCAGTGCTAATAGCTGTCATTTATTCCTTTCACATTTTTTTTATTCAAAAACACACTTTAGCATCTCAATGGTATGACATTAAACCGAAGTGTAAGCAAATGCATTGAGTGCTTAAATGCTTTGAATGTAACAAGTTTCTTTGGTAGAAATGCATGCTGTTGCTCACTCAAGCGATTTTAGATTATTAGTTTACAAACTCAATGAATTCCTTTTCAGGGACATACCTGTTTCTGCCCACATCAAATATAAAGACTGTTTCATTTTTAAGCAACTTTAGATTAAAATCACCTACAAGCTCAATATGCATTGGCCATCGCAAAAGACAGCCGATTAATGTCTAGTCTCTCACAGACTCAATGACTTACACTGTTAATGTGAAAAAACATAAATGTTTAAGATAATAAGCCCATGAAGTTTCAAGGATGGACTATTTTACCAAATGGACAGAAATCTACCCCTTGAAATCAAAGTGAGCTTTGGACGTTGCAGAGTACATTATGGACTTATTATGCACTCAAATTGACAGAGGAAGAGAGTTTGTGAATAAGGTTATTGGGGTTTGTCCCCCTGGAGTAGGTAGGGGTTCAGTGTCTTGCTCAAGGATACTTTGACAGGTATGACCACATGGGGGATTGAACCCAAGACCTTCTGGTTGAGGGATGACCTTTCTACCCCTAGGCCACCCTATCAATCCCCTCTCCTCAACCATAGTATAGATAGCTATAGAATTGTGGACTTAATCATATCTAACAAAAAACATTTTTTCAGATGCGGGTCCCTCAGACAAAATGTTATCAAATGGGGGTCCGCAGCCCAATGTGTGGTCCTTGACATGAAAAAAGGTTGAGATCCACTGAGCTAGAGCACAGGAGGAGCTACCAGGAGCAAAAGGGAGGTATGAGAGCAGAAGACAATCAAGTGAGACAATCCAAACGCAGCCACACTCTCATAATTTATCTTTTTCCCCATCACTTCATATCTGTACACAGACCAACTGAAAGCAGCTAGGAAATGCCAATATAGTTCTTGAACTAAGGATGAAGTATGACATTTTAGAGAGTATGAAGTGTTTTTTAGATATATACACCACTTTAGATTAGTAGCCTGGGAGTATGAGGAGCAAGGCTGATAAGTTTGTTTACATTGGTAATGTTTGTAAACACTGAAGTAAAACAGACCTATATTCTGATTTACAGTGGGGTAAGAAAGTTCCAAAAAGCTTATGCATCTACAAATCAAAGTCTTATTAACAACTAGTGAAAATATTCCAGGTTTTCATTTGTTAACTTTATATTTATTCACTAGTTATTAGTATTAAAAGTTGAAAAACCTTGAAAAGCTTTCTGTTGATGCAGAAAACATTACAAAACAAGAAACATTAAAATTTTATGAAAACATTCAAAACAACAAATTTGGATGTTCCTATATGAAACTTAACATTATGGGGAAAAAAACCCCAATAAACTGTTGCTAATGTGAATAAGACTTAAAAACAGTTAACATTGGGCACTGAAATTTGTAATAAAACTGCCTAGCCACTGCAATTCTTCATGAGCTGAAGCAACTCCAGAGACCAACCACTGGACCAAGGAGTCTACACCAGATGGCCCCCTGCATCTCAAATACTGCTGTGCATTACATGGCCACTGCTCCACACAGCACCTGCAGCCAAACAGCGCTGAGCAGCAGGAGCTCAGCACAGCCTGATCCATGGTTTCCGTGTCATAATAAAAGAGGGGAAACATTTCAAATAGAGAACATGAATTTGTTTTAAGGTGGATTTTCTCTTTAAATTAGGTTGTATGTTGCTAACCTCTGCAGACACTGCAACAAAATGTGTCCTTCAGGACTCCAGAACTTCATGGTGTTGGCCTGTCGGTTGCTATAAAGATGCCACAACTGCTGAGAGGAGTCAGCAGTCAGAAACAGCTCTTCAATTTTGCTGTGTATCCCCTCCAATGAAACCAGCTTCTCCACTGTGCCTGAAACAGTTTAAAACAATTATATAGCCAAAAGTGGCTCATTCTACAGGTACTTAGATCTAAAGGTAGCTGTTCTACCTTACCTTGGTGGATGTTTGGTGGTATGGTTGCCTGTCTTGATTGTGTCTACTGGGTGAGCTTCTTTTGCAAATAAAACTCTTTGCCATGGTCCACACGCACTTGATCCTGCATGCCTTCAGTGACAACAGCATGTCTGAAAAGAGATGATGCAGACAATATTTACCTGTTCTGGGCATGTTATGTTAGAAATGTATTAAAAAATCATTACTTTGTTTTTTTTCTAGTCATGATACATACATAAAATACTAAAAATTGAAATCCAATACCATAAATGTTCCGTCTAACATTGAAAGTGCATAAGAATAGTTTTAAAAGATATTTACATCAACAGGAATTCAGAGCTTAGGTATGTTACATTCCTTTACTCCAGTAGTTTGTGTTTAAACTTTCTATTCTTTAAAAAGTTAGCCTATTTTCAGAGCATTTGGGCTTTATCAAAGAGTATAGTAGAGAGACCAGAAAAAGTCCAACGGAGGGAATGACAGTGAATTATAGACAATAAAAAAATAAATGAATCCAGCTTCGTAAATAGTGTTCTTCACAGGCATTGTGGTGTGTGCTACAATTTTGCTGCTCTATCCATCCAAGGCTAAAATGTGACAATGAACTTCACAAGCAGCGCAAGAAATGAATGAATTAAGTCCAGTCCATCTGATACAATTGTGATCTTCAGTAGATCTTCTCAAGACCAAAACATAGATATACTCTACACTGTAGAGCCCCCAAACAGTCTCCAGTGAGACACGAAGACTGCAGGTCATTAACAATGAGGCAACCACACAGTATATTTTGGCCAGCAGTTTCCAGACTTGACTGAGATGTTGTCGCTGCAAAGCTTTATGTCTACACCTAACGTAAATTACCTTTGTTGAAAGACAATTTAATTTAATTATATAGCATAAATGACTAGCCTATATAAACTATGACATGAATGAATGTGGATTTGGTTATAGGCTCATGCGCACAACCAGCCCCCTTTCTTCTCGCGCGCGCGCGCACACACACAAGGTCAAACTCTCTCTCTCTCTCTCTAGGATTATCTCTCTCTGTGTATAGCTTTCTGTATATAACAAAACAACTTCATTTTTGTGCCAGGTTTAATTGCTTGGTTTAATTTTAGCGTTCATTTAGTCAGTGACATATCAGAAATGTGTGCAACCTGGAATTAAAAAATTATGTTGAGGGCTAAATATTAAACAGTCAAGTGATATTTGCGTTGTGGTAAACTGGTCTTAAATTGAGCCAGCAGTACAAGCCCGCCATGTATTATTATTATTTTTTAAATGTTACTTGGTGCATATTCTTAGAACTCATGTAGCTATGACGCGACAATGCAACATTCCGCTTTACGCGTCTCCAACTGAAAATCAACATTCGTCTGTGAAACTCGACACGAGAAGACACGCTGGATAGACTTCCGAATTGATGAATATTACTTTGTTTGATCAATTATTAATTATTTTATATTTAACCAAAAGCCGTGTCCGATTAGGACCAGGCAATACGGGTGGATGTTTCTCCAAACAGGTAGGCCTAACAATTACTAGATTACAACTCAGCCAAACACTAATCAGTTGTGTAATGTGCTTTCTCAATTTTAATCTTAGATAACAGTAAACTAATATGTAATTTGGGATTACAACCTGGTTATTTGAAGTAAAACGGAGTCATTCTCATCTTGACCCGAGCCTTGGCCTAAAAAATAACTGCGTGAACTTGACATGTGTCTCCATGTTGTTCCGTGTCTATTGGTAACGTCTCTTCACTGCGGCGGCTTCTTACTTGTTATCGTTCAAATAGAGGCAGCGCATCGCAGCCTCCAGACGTTCTGAGAACGTATGTTTACGTATGTTTTACGTTTGACCAATGAGAACGAACAGCGCTTCAAATCATAGATCACAATTTAGCAACAGAATACAAAATGGATTTCATTTTTTTCGAAATGCAAATTAAAGAGCCACTGCACCATTATCGTCTGCTTAAATACCAGAGCTAAAGGTGATTGGATGTGAGTCGGAGTCCCCCGACAGCCATGAGTGTAATTTTAAATTTCCGTTGGTCCATATGTTCTCTGGGCTTGCTTGAGCACAACTCTGAATACATTTTCTCTCTCTCTCTCTCTCTCTCTCTCTCTCTCTCTCTCTCTCTCTCTCTCACACACACACACACATACAGTTGTCCCTTACTCTCTACACATGCAGGAGCACAGAGAAAGAGAGCTCAAAGCATATTTACAAATACAGGTCTTACAGTAGCTTTTGTTGTGTCTGGCCTACCTGTTGTATTATAACTTCACTCCCTGTGCTGTGGAAAGTTATCTCGTAGTTTTAGCACTTTTGCAGTGAGTTACGTAAGAAACAGGTTAGAAGACAGATGGAGAGAAAATGGCTCATTTCAAGAAAAAATACAGTGCACAGGAGGTAATTGAAATGGTTCAGCCAGAGAACTTTGAAAGGGCAGACATCTATATTGAACCACGTAATTTTGAGTGGAGACAGCACATAAGACAGATGAGAAATGGGTGGGACACTTATAGTTTATCAGGGAAACTGTTAGATGTTGTAGCACCATTGAACACTCCTGTATTGTACTTGCTGTGCATGTGTGTGAGAGAGAGATAGCACCAAAAAGAAGAGCCTCATGCATGTGTGTACCAAACATTATAAACATCTGTTCATTTTAACTGTTACTAATCTCTTAATCCCATTTTAACTAATTTATGTGTGCTCCTATATGAGAGTAAGGGATAAGTGTGTGTGTGTGTGTGTGTGCTACTATATGTGTATGTGAGTGAGTAAAACAGAATAAGAGTGTGTGTGTAAATTTGTGCAAAAAAGTTCTAAGGTTTAATACTATACAACAGGTAGGCCAGACCCAACATCTACTGCAAAGACCTGTATTTGTAAATATGCTTTGATCTCTCTTTCTCTGTGCTCCTATATGTGCATGTGAGAGAGAGAGAGCTCCTATATGTGTATGTGACTGAGTAAGAGAGAATAAGAGACAAGTGTGTGTATTTGTGTATGTCTGTGTGTGTGTGTGTGTGCGCTTGTGTGCGTCAGCTAGTGGTTATGTATAGCCACTGAGGCGCGTAACTGTGGATGAGCCTAGATGGGCCTGGGCATAAAATAATTTTTGTTTGTTGTTTGTTCTTGTTTACCATATGATGATGATAGGTCAGATTTTTTGAGTAGCAGTGCATTTTGCAAATGCCAGATTGCGAGGTGTAGTGTGTTGATATGGCGTATGTCTGCATATGAGATTACATGTACAGGTAGGTGTTGCACTAAATCAGGTGTAGCGTATGTTACGAACACAGGCCCTGTCAATTTGTGTGATCGCCACATCTATATGAAACGACCACCGCCACTGCGACATCTACGTCACATGTGTGTAACGCCTGTGTCTTCATTGGGAGTCTATGTAAATTGTTGCCATGCGTTCAGAGGTTTGGTCAGATCTTAGACGTCTTAAGTAGGTGCAAGTAAGGTGTTTGACGTTAGTTGGCTGAATTGTTAGGTGTCGGTGTACCTCTATCCATACGCTTGATTAATGATGCTGTTGCATCTGTCAGGTGTGTGTATGTTAATATGTGGCCGCCGTGCCAGGCTATGCAACACTTTTAATGTTCGTCTTGGTGCCTGTAACATTACCTCTGATGATGTATAAGGCTTGTATAATTAAACTGTGGTGCATTCAGGCAAGTATAGCTGTAATGGCCTGTATTGGTTAACATATGCATTTCAGAACCTATTAAGTATGATTGGTCTTGGACGGGCTAGGCCCACCTGATTTCTCTGTACACACCCACACTGTGATTTCTGCTTACACTACTGTAGTCTCTGTTCAAGCTTTCGAGACACCAATTTCAATCAATAATTAAAAATGGCAAGCTACAAACCTTGTAAATGAAGAAAGCAATGCCGAGAAATGCAAATTGCTGTTGATGTTATCAAACATACATAAATCAAATATATCATGCCATGATTGCTGAAAATACAGGGTGAAACCCCCAAAAACATGAGCAAATGTGGAAAAATATATTTTAAAAAAACATCAATCCCCAAATGGTGCAACAGTCTTAACAACCTCACCAAAACAGAATATAAAACCATCAAACGAATACGTACATAACTTACTATTAAAAATGATAGAGCGCTTCAAACAAACTCTTTGTTGCGGAGTGGAACAATATTTCTCCGTTGGCATTAATTTTCAAATTCTTTCATTTTGTTAGCTTTCTTTGATTAAGGTAAGTATATACTAATTGTTCACCAGTTCATTAGTTAAAAAAACATGATCCGTAGCATATTTTGCTATTGAAGATAGCTTGCAAGGCTCTGATTGACTAGTTGGAAAGGAAGCATAGTAGGTAATGTTTAATATTTACAAACTGTATGTAGGTTCTTATTACTGCAAGTCCTGGGTAGCAATGTGTCATTGTTTTAGCTCTTACGCTGCAAGGCATGGCTCTGAAGGCAGTGCAAGTAAAGTTAAATATATGTTTCTACTGTCAAACTCATTGTGTGGAATAAAAAATGGAATTTATCGCAAATACGTGTTGCAGATGTATGTTTTTTCTCTGATAAAGTACCAAGGCAATAGCGTGCTCATCAATCCCTTTTTGTCAGCCTCAGAGACTGAAGACGTCAAACAAAGATGGCTTGGAATTATACAAAATTTTTAATAAGAAAATAAATTGTACTGAACGTTACAAATCAAGGACCATTACGTCGCCCGGTATGGCGCAGCCGGGGCCCCACCCTGGAGCCAGACCCGGGGTTGGGGCTCGAATGCGAGCGCCTGGTGGCCGGGCCTTTGCCCACAGGGCCCGGCCAGGCACAGCCCGAACGGATGACGTGGGCCCGACCTCCGGTGGGCTCACCACCCGCCAAGGAAACCATAGGGGACGGGTGCAATGTGGATCGGGCGGCAGCCGACAGCAGGAGGCTCGGCGACCCGATCCCCGGACACGGAGACTAGCTCTTGGGACGTGGAACGTCACCTCGCTGGGGGGGAAGGAGCCCGAGCTTGTGAGGGAGGTTGAGAGGTACTGACTGGATATAGTCGGGCTCGCCTCCACACATAGCTTGGGCTCTGGAACCCAACCCCTCGAGAGGGGCTGGACTCTCCACTTCTCTGGCGTGGCCCGCGGTGAGAGGCGGCGGGCGGGTGTGGGCTTACTTATAGCCCCACAGCTCAGCCGCCATGTGTTGGAGTTTACCCTGGTGAACAAGAGGGTCACATCCCTGCGCCTTCGGGTCAGGGACAGGTGTCTCACTGTTGTTTCGGCCTACGGGCCAAACAGCAGTGCAGAATACCCGGCCTTCTTGGAGTCCCTGGGAGGGGTGCTGGTTGGCGCTCCAACCGGGGACTCCGTCGTTCTCCTGGGAGACTTCAATGCTCACGTGGGCACCGACAGCGATACCTGGAGGGGCGTGATTGGGAGGAACGGCCTCCCCGATCTGAACCCGAGCGGTGTTCTGTTATTGGACTTCTGTGCTAGTCACAGTTTGTCCATAACGAACACCATGTTCGAGCACAAGGGTGTTCATAAGTGCACATGGCACCAGGACACCCTAGGCCGGAGGTCGATGATCGACTTTGTAGTTGTGTCATCTGACCTCCGGCCGCGTGTCTTGGACACTCGGGTGAAGAGAGGGGCAGAGCTGTCCACCGATCACCACCTGGTGGTGAGTTGGATCTGCTGGCGGAGGAAGAAGCCGGACAGACTCGGCAGGCCCAAACGTGTTGTGAGGGTCTGTTGGGAACGTCTGGCGGAACCCGCTGTCAGCGGGGCCTTCAATTCCCACCTCCGGGAGAGCTTCTCCCAGATCCCGGGGGAGGTTGGGGACATTGAGTCCAAGTGGACCATGTTCTCCGCCTCCATTGTTGAAGCAGCTGCTCGAAGCGGTGGG
>OMKK01017331.1:1953-17001 GCA_900302305.1 Polymixia japonica
CTCACCCGCCTTTTCCATGATCCTCAAGTTTCTTTATGTTTTGATTATGCGTGGCTCCACATCAAGAGAAATTATTGGTGGCCGCCCTCCAAATGTTTTTATTATCCTTTATTAATCCCTGCCCCCACGGTACGCAAGTTCAAGCATTAGATGTTTTTAACAGCTGAGTACACAGACGTGTGAGACACAGAATCCTGACATTGCAGCGGCAGTTTTATTTGACTATATCAATTGATTAGTTCATAGACGTGCATATCTTATCGAGGGATGAGACCTGCGGGAAAAATAACATTTTACGGTCTTATCCTCGCTCAGGTGTAATCTTCTCAGATGGTTCGCAACAATACAGACGTAACCGAACTTTTGAGGTTTTTTTAGTATTTCCTGCCTCTAAAGACGTCCTCGATTGCATATTGTGACTTTCAGTAACGAGGCTGAACTTGTGTTTATGTTTGAAATATGGATCGGGCCGTTAAGCGTGCCATTTAAGGAAAGATTATGAAGGGCAACTCCAGCGAGGCAGATGTCTGAATCTTTTTTTTTTCTTCAGGTTTTTCTGCATTGCGGTTCGTTTTCATCTGCTATTGATTTAAATCCATCCCTCAGGGCCCAGCGAGCCCCGTTTCGTCACTCGCTCGGGGAGAAAAACGGTTAGATTTTCGCTGAAAATAGCATTTCTGTTTGCTCAAATTCCACAGACTAACTCACTCGGTGCCGCGCGCCTTAAAATAGATACCTCAACGTGGAGATTAAATCTATGGGTATCTAAGACCCCAGGAAGGACGCCTGAAAGATTCTGTTTCAGAGACATCGAGCCCCGTTTGATGTGCTCTATGCTGATTTGTGTTGATGTGGCACTACGGCCTATGGAAACCCAAACCGGTGTCTAGAGACGTTGGCTGGAATTAAATGCAGCAGGGATATTGTGGCTGAGCCCTCGCAAAGGATGAATTGTTTCAGTGTGAATCTCACTGCAAATAACAGGTCATGCACAATAGGTCATCGTGTGTCTAAAGAAACAAGTTGGAGCCTTCGAGGACCCTTTGCTTCCTCCCTGTGCCTTACTGACATTGTGTTTTTGTCGTTCGCGAGTAATGGGCCGCGCCTTCGACTGGATACGCTTTAGGACGTTTATCGAAGCCTGACAGTTAGCGGATAGATCGGTGAGATAGTCTTGGCCGGGGCGCGTCGTTATCTGAACGGGAGTCGATTGCGGTGGGAGGGAAGGGGCCGGCGTTGGATCGGCAGGTTTCCAGGCGCTGTGGACCCCCCTTTTGAAGACCCTACGTTGATAGATATATAGATATATCGCTAGACAGGGAGGGGAGGGAGGGTTTGGAGAGCACTGGAAGGGACAGCGTTAGGCTGTTGGTTGGTAGGAGGAGTCGGGGCGTGGCCCTGCTCCTGAATCTCAGCTAAATTTAACTTCAATAAAATTACATTCGTTACATCTTTTCATTTATTTGTCTTTTCTCTTCTCCCCCCCGCGTCTCCAGGTTCTCCGCCTCTGAGCGGAACGGGCACGGTGACGGTCGTGGTCGATGACGTAAACGACAACATCCCGGTCTTCACCTCCTCTGCCTTCCACACCACCATCGCCGAGGACGCTCCCACCGGCACCGACGTGCTGCTGGTCAACAGCTCTGACGCCGACGTGGGCGTCAACGGCGTTATAAGGTACAGGTCGATCTGAGAGGGGGCTTTCAGCTTCTCTTTCTGGCCCATTTACTCTCTGTTCCTGCACACTGCTGTTCGGTTGCCCCAGTTCTGTCTTATCCACTCTCTCTCTGTCTCTCTCACACACACACACACACACACACACACACCAGCTTTGGAGCTTAATTTGTATTTGTGTCCTCCGTTGCTACGTAAATCACTTAGTGATTAACCTGTTTAATCAAATTTAACAATTAAATCGATTTGACATGATCTTAGACGAGATCCTGCAGGATGGAACAGGGTAGCAGGATGTTCTGCTACGTTATATCCTCTTTGCACATTGCACACTTCCTGTAACTACTGTGAGTAAGTCTAGGCTTGGTTTAGTTTGATTTGACATAGTAGTGTGAAAACACCCGAACAGGCTGTACCAAACCGGGTTCTGTTTGTCTTCCGCCTACTTTACCTCATCTACAATTTCACAAAATTCCAGACCAATGTTGCCATTGATGACAGGAGTTTAGGGGGAAAGTGTAGAGTTTAGTCAACACTCAAAGTCATTGTTTGGGCTGTGATCCTCAAGCTGTACGACAGCTTTTTCACACTCAAAGGCCCCTCCATGGGGGTGCTTGTGAGAGCTTCTGGCAGGGTCCTCTCATGCCGGACGTTGACTGAGCTCCAACCCCTCCCCTCTCCTCGGTAACCCCACTGGGTACACGTTGGGGGGTACGGCAACGCGCTCCATTTTCCCAAAACATGGTAATGAGGATGTTAATTGTCTATGACAGTATGAGGAGTGCCCATCAGGGGTTCCAGGGGATTGGAGGCACCTTAATGGAGACCAGAGCCGGTAACCTAAGGTTATTAGTTTCGATTCCCACAGCCCGTTAAATTGAAGTCCCAAACTTGAACTTGTCTCTGGATTGTGTTTGGACCTCGAGCCCCTTTGTACAGTTGTTGTTGTTGTCCAAATAAGCCAGCATCTAGTCTGTGTTCACACTTTGTTCTGTGATTTGTCATCCCGGTTTTTTTTTTTTCGGGGGGGTGGGGAGTTGCTTTCGCAAGAAGGCTTTTCAAAATATGCACTGGTGTGTACATGTATATGTCAGTTTACGTTTGCGTCTGGGTCTTGCTGGAAACTTGTGAGATACAGACTGAAACATGATCCTCGTTGGAAAGCGGAAAAGTACGGCCCTCCAGTCGTAAAGAATTCTGGGGTGTCTCCAAGTCCAGACTTCAGCAGAGAAGGAGGCCCGAACCACAGGGCCTCTGTGAGCTGGAGAAGAGCAGAAAGGCATGCCTACTTTTCAGAGAATATGAAGATGGATGACTTAAAAAGCTGATTAACTAAACAGGTTTAATGGTGCGCCATCACATTATGATGACCGTTAGATGAAGTATGATATTTCATCTGTTTTTCCATCGATTCTGCTTTGTCCTTTTGAAGTTTGAAACAGTGCCCTCTATAGGACATATCAGGACAGTGCTGAGAAAGACTATGGGTTCTACCTACAGTAATTCCTTCAGAGAGGCTGATTCCCACATATGACTCCTTAGATACTATTGACAGGAAACCTATTTATGAATGCACACATGATGTTCCTTTATCCTTGGACAGCTCAGGCAACATGTGTGAGCATTTGAAATTAATTATTGCTTCTTACATTACTGAAAAGACAGTTTTAAGACTGTAACGTGTGATGTGATCAAGAGGTACTTCCTGAGTAGCACAGACGCTGTTGGATACTGAATTCACGGACTCAAAGAATTTGTTAAAGCTTTTACTGCCAAATGAGTATAATTTCAAGTTCATAATTCATAATCACCGTCTCAACATGTTTCCTTTGTAATGCTCTCACATCCTCGGGGGGCAGGGCAAGCTCTCAATTATTTCTGGTTATTACAGACAAGTTAATTAAGAAATTAAAAAGTCCACATTTTAGTACTGAAATCCAGTGGTCCAGTGTATGTAGTAAATTTCAACTGAATTCAGTTCAATTCAATTCAATCAATTACAAAACAAAAACCAACCTTTCTAAACTGTAATATTCTCGTTGAAACGTGCCCTACTTTCTTTTTTCCTACAGCTACAGCCTGAGCGGGGGCAACGGCCAGTTCTCTATCAACCCGGCCACAGGCCAGATCATCACCAGCTCCCTGCTGGACCGTGAAGCCCGGGCCAATTACCAGCTGCTGGTGGTGGCTACAGACGGAGGTCAGCCCCGGGGCATGTCCAGCTCCGCCACCGTGTCCGTGATGGTGGCGGACATCAACGACAACCCTCCCCGCTTCCACCACCACCCCTACGTCACCCACATCCCCGCCTCAACCTCAGCAGGTCGGTGCTGCCGCCGCTTGTGTCGGTTTCGTTTAAGATTCAGTGTTGTGTCAGAATAGTCTTTTAAAGTTTGTGGGTTTAGTGAAAATAGTAAAATAAAGCCTTTTTGATTTGAATTCCTGCATTTATTGCAAAGCACAGTGTTCATTGGTCTTTAATTGCAAATTACATTATATGTGGAAATAAGGGGCTTTAGATTTCACTAAATGACTTTTACAGCTTGTTGATGATAAAAATGCTTCAGCTGAGCTAGAACAGCAGGCCACGACATGCACCATTTATTTGTGATGTTGTGTGCAGGTTCACAATGTTAGCCTCTCTTCATCCTGTCTGCCCTATTGCTCTTGCACAATACATCCCATTAACAAAGATAATAGATTCAAATCAAAATAAATACATGCCCACAAAACCGTTGCCAGGTGGGTGGAACTAGTTTAAGTACAGATAAAAAAATGTATGCACTAAAAAAAAATGAACTATGTATGTTCATACAGATTATTTTTCTTTTCTATACTGATTTATTCATTTTTTCGTTTTTAGGCTCGTTGGTCTTTGCTGTTACTGTGACTGACGAAGACACGGGTTCCAACGCCCAGCTGCACTACTCCCTGATGGGACGTAACTCTGAGAAGTTCAAGATCGACCCCATCAGAGGTGCCATCACAGCCAACGAGAAGCTGACGGGAACCTCCGAGGTCACCCTCACCGTTCGAGTGAAAGATGGCGGAGCCAATCCCAAGACAGACACGACCACCGTGACTGTCCGCTTCGTCACCGGAGGAGACTTCCCCGTTATCAAGCTGAGGGATCGTACGTTCACCTTCCCCGAGAGTCAGCCCACAAACACCATTGTTACCACGGTGACTGGGTCTTCTACAAGGGGAGGGTCACTGTCGTACTACATCGCCAGTGGCAACCTGGATAATGCCTTTCACATTGACCAGCTGACGGGTGAGCTGTTGATCAAACATCCCCTGGATTATGAACACATTCAAAAGTATGTGCTCTGGATCGAGGCCAGAGACCAGGGCTTCCCCCCTTACTCCTCTTATGAGAAAGTGGAAATAACCGTGCTGGATGTGAACGATAACCACCCAGTCTTTGACAAGGAGCCGTTCCACGCTGAAATACTGGAGAACCTGTCTCCTCAGCGGGTGCTGATGGTCTCTGCTGTCGATGAGGACAGCGGACCTAATGGACAACTGGAATACGCCATCATGGATGGCAACAAGGAGAACAGCTTCAGCATCAACCGGGCCACTGGGGAAATCCGAACCACCAGGCCGCTAGACCGTGAGAAGGTGGCTCAGTACGCTTTGAAAATCAAAGCCACGGACCGCGGCTCCACACCCAAAAGCACAGCAGTCAAAGTCCTTATCAGTGTACTGGATGTGAATGACAACGCCCCGAGGTTTTCCAAAATCTTTAGTGCCACAGTGCCCGAAAACGCCCCCGTGGGTTACACTGTCACCAGAGTTACCACCACAGACGAGGATGCCGGTGCCAACGCCATCAGCCGATATTCCATCACAGACAGTAGCCTTCCATTCAATATTAATCCGAACACAGGGGACATAACCATCAGTAGGCCGCTCAATAGAGAAGACACAGATCATTACATTGCCAAAGTGTCCGCCCACGATTCTGGTTGGACGGTCAGCACAGACGTCACAATATTCATAACTGATATCAACGATAACGCTCCAAGATTCAGTCGGCCGTCTTACTATCTGGATTACCCAGAGCTCACGGAGGTGGGCTCCGTGGTCACTCAGGTATCTGCCACAGATCCAGACGAGGGCTTCAACGGCAAAATATTCTATTTCATCCGATCCCAGTCGGAGTATTTCCGAATCAACTCAAGCTCTGGAGAGGTCTTTGTGAAGCAGCAGTTAAAATATCAGAACTCAACAGGCGCTAGCAGTATAAACATCAATCGCCACAGCTTCATTGTTACGGCCTCAGACCGTGGAATCAAGCCGCTGATGAGTGAGACAACCGTAATTGTAAACATCGTGGATAGTAATGATAATCCCCCCAAGTTTGAGTCAGCCAGCTACTTTACACCTGTCACTAAAAGCGTCAAGGTTGGCACCAAACTGATAAAGGTGGTGGCCCATGATAAAAAAGACTTTGGCCTTAACTCTGAGGTTGAGTACATAATATCAGGAGGAAACAGCTCTAGCAAGTTCAAACTGGACAAACAGACCGGATGGGTGACCGTCGCGTCTTCTCTCGCCTCCGACATGAATAGAGTTTTCCTCATTGACATCACGGCCAGGGACAAAGGGAACCCTCCACTGTTGACGAGGGCCTCGGTACGAGTGGCGGTGACAGAAGAAAACCACCACACGCCTGAGTTCTCCCAAAGCCAAGTCACAGCCACGGTACCCGAAAGCCTCGCCGTGGGGACGGCGATAAGGACGCTGTCTGCAAGAGACAAGGATAAAGAAATGAACGGCCTTATCGTGTACAACATCACCTCAGGAAATGACAAAGGTCTGTTTGTAGTAAACAGTAAAACTGGTGTATTGTCCCTCGCTCATCCCCTGGACTTTGAAGAGAGGCAGCGGCATGAGCTTAGAGTTTCAGCCACTGACGGGGGTTGGATTTCGAAGACGAGCTACGTCACGGTCACAATTCACGTAAGCGATGTAAACGACAACCCCCCTGTGTTTGATCCTGACGAGTATTTCCCGGTCGTACAAGAGAACGTTCCCAGCGGCACCACTGTGGTCAAAATGAATGCCACAGACCGCGATTCGGGGGCCAACGCAGTCATGGCCTATGTGATCCAGTCGTCCGACAGTGACCTCTTTGTTATTGACCCCAACACCGGCATCATCACCACCCAGGGGTTCTTGGATTACGAGTCTAAGCAGGTTTACCATTTAACAGTAAAGGCCTTCAATGTCCCCGATGAGGAGCGTTGCAGCTTTGCCAACGTCAATATTCAGCTGAAGGGAGCCAACGAATACGTGCCCCGCTTTGTCTCCAAACAGTACTACTTTGAAATCTCTGAAGCTGCTCCAAAAGGCACAGTGGTCGGGGAGGTGTTCGCCAGCGACCGGGACCAAGGGGATGATGGAGTGGTTCACTACCTCATTTTTGGGAAGAGTAGAAAGAAGGGTTTTGGCATCAATAAGAAAACAGGACAGATATATGTCACAGGTACCCTCGACCGTGAGAAAGACGAAAAAATCTCACTGAAGGTGTTGGCCAAGAACGCAGGAAGCATCCGAGGAGCGGACATCGACGAGGTGTTTGTGAACATCACGATCCTCGACGCCAACGATCCTCCTGTCTTTACGCAAGAGCTGTATGATGTGCAGATCAGTGAGGGGCTCTCGTCTGGCGGTCTGGTTACCTTTGTGAGCGCTGAAGACTCAGACTCTGTCCCAAGCTGGAGCAGGTTCTCTTACTCCATTGCCCCTGAGTTTGACAAAAACGTTTTCACCATTAACCCTCAAACTGGCCAAGTGTCTGTGGCAGCCGAGTTAGACAGAGAGAAAACTCCTGTGTATAATTTAACCATCCTTGCTGTTGACTCTGGCTCACCCTCTGCCACTGGGAGTGCCATCTTGATTGTGAATCTGGAAGACATCAATGATAACGGTCCAACTTTGACAAAGGTCACTGCTGAGGTAATGGAGAACCAGAGAGCTGGAACTTCAGTCACGACCTTAACAGCCTCTGACCCAGATCTATCACCCAACCAGGGCCCTTTCTCATACAGTCTCCTAAATACTGGCTCTGCCAATAGCTACTTCAGCCTCAGTCCAGCTGGAGTGCTGACCACCAGTCGAGAGATTGACAGAGAACAGATTAGTGACTTCTACCTCTCTGTTTTGATCAAGGACTCTGGCGTGCCCCAGATGTCCTCTACAGGAACCGTCCATGTCAAGATTAATGATCAGAATGACAACCCTTCGGAGCCCAGGTCTATGGAGATCTTTGTCCACTACTTTGGAAACATGTTCCCCGGAGGTTCTTTGGGGGTTGTGAAACCACAAGACCCTGACATTCAGGACAGGTTCCACTGCTCCCTGATTCCTCCCTCCTCTGGTCTTTTTAACATCCCGACAGGCACGTGCAACCTCAACTCTAAGGCTCGCTCAACAGACGGAACCTTTGAATTAACCATCCGCAGCAGCGATGGCGTCCACGGTTCGGTCAGCAACACTGCTCGAATCGTCTTCGCGGGGTACACCAATGCCACAGTGGATAACAGCATCCTCATCCGACTCCGCTCCCAGGGAGTCAAGAGCTTCCTTACCGATCACTACCTCAGCTTCTTACGCATCGCCAACTCACAGCTAGCGGGGCTGGGCACGGGGGTGCTGCTCTACGGAGCGTTCGAGCTCAACAACCAGACGTTTGTGATGGCGGCTGTGAAGCGGGGCCACGGGCAGTATGTCAGCCCCAGCGGCGTGGCGACATTCTTCCAGAGCATCAAAGACGTCCTACACAGACAGAGCGGCATGCAAATAGATGCGGTGGATCACGATCCCTGCACGCGAAACCCGTGCCAGAACGGAGGAAGCTGCAAAAGGCGTCTCAGCGTCGGGCCCGAAATGAAGACCGACGAGAGCGTCCCGGTGATCCTGGTTTCCAACCACCCTCTGCAACCGTACGCCTGCAGCTGCAGACCGGGATACGCGGGCGCTCTGTGCGAGACGGACATCAACGAGTGCCAGCCTTCGCCCTGCCACAACGGCGGCACTTGCCACAACCTGGTGGGGGGTTTCTCCTGCAGCTGTCCTGAAGGTTTCACCGGGATGGCCTGCGAGAGGGATATCAATGAGTGTCTTTCCAACCCCTGCAAGAACGGGGCGCTCTGCCAGAACTACCCCGGCGGCTTCAACTGCCTCTGCAAATCCGGCTTCGCAGGTACTGTATACCCACTTAGGAGTCATTTACATTTTATGTGCGCACACAGCCACATACGCTATTCTGGAAAGTACACACACACACACACACACACACACACACAATCGCATACTAACACACACACTTGACTCCTGCTTTTTGTCCAAGGAAAATATTTGCCTATAAATGATTCCAAGTGGTGTTGCAGCCATAGCATACAAGCATGGGCGCCAAAAAACGGTTCGGTTTTTGTATTACTAGTTGGGGGGTATCAGCTATGATGCATATCATCCAGTCATGTTTGCTTTAATAAAAAGGATGATGTGAAGGCGACCCTAGTCAGGACCTTGGTGTAGACTCCACACGAGGTTCACTAGTATCATATTTCACCGTGTGCCTCCATGTCTTCTGCGTGCAGTTTGGCCACACGCAGTAACATTTCTAATCCGATGTGTGTATAGAATACTTTTTATTTAATCAAGATTTTATTTGGCGCTACATTACATAGTATGATAAATTAGCAGTCGTTTAAGTGAATCAGACCTTTCTGTTTATAGAACTGTGAGGTAAATCGCTCCATGTGATGAATACGAAGTGATATTACTCAATAAAGGGGAGTGGAGTTTTAAGTGGTATTACTGAAAATGTTATTTGAATCCTTCCTGTTCGGGAAGCATCAGACAGACATTTCCAAATAGGGCCGTAACAGGCAATTTGCCTAAAGTCAAGCCATTACTGTCCTTTTGATATGATGATAAAAAATGACCACAAACCTTTGAGTTTTATCAAGACATACGACCTTTCCTGAAAAGCTGTACCTATTGGCTTACAGTAGTTTCCATGGCCCCATGTTGAACTTAGAACTTCCTGTTTTCATGGTCTGGTTTTGGCAACAGATCACCCAATCTCCACTAACTGACTTGTCTCAGGAGAAAAGGTTTAAAGTACATTTACAGCAGGTCATTGTCAATGTTTTTGTATTCTTCCTTGTTTTCATCTATTATTGTCTCATGAGTACATTGTTGTGGTCAGTATCACCGTCCTTTTTGTGGTATTTTCATTGTCACTGAGATAGTGGAAACCCAATTTCGGCGAACTTCACAGTTCATTTACATATTCGCTTCTACGTGTGAGAGTGAAAATATTTGGTGTTTTGCAGCGTATTTTCCAAGCGTGAGGTGGTGAAAGGCCTCCATGACGTAGTCCGTGGGGAAGTTCTCCTCAGAGCATGCACTGTGTTCCCCTCGGGGTTTTCCCTGTCTTGTCCGTCACCTCATCCATTTTAATCTGTGTTGTTTTGTGAACCCAGGCAAAACCTGTGATTCCATCATCAATCACTGTGAGTGTAACCCTTGTTTTAATGGCGGGTCCTGTCAGAATCGAGTGGATGGATATTACTGTCATTGTCCATTTGGTGAGTAATCATTGGATGAAAACCTCTGAGCTATTACTTAGCCCAGAAGTTTATCAAATTAAAAAGTTGGACAATCTCTCTAAAGAAAGGAACAAACTGTGTCATTCTTTCTGAAACCAAAATGTTGAAACCCTCATTTTGTTGTGCTCCCATTATTCATGATTGTATATTACTGGTGTTGACAACCCAAACCAACCAAATACAGAAGAGCAAGTTTCATGACGCAAGTATCCATGAAAAACCGTGGAAACCCATTCTGAATTTTTCAAAAAATACTTGGTCGTCAATCTGAAAATAAGGCTGTTTTTTAAACTCCTTTTCTTTGTCTAGATAGAAAATGTTCATTCAATAGCATCACAATCTGCTGTGACTTCTATATGAGGTGATATTGTCCGTGAAAGTTGCTGTGCTGTGTGTAGATATTTTTATCACAGTGGCAAGGTGAATCATTCATAAGCTTCCCATCCGATTCATCTTTTTCTCTCGTCTCCTCCTCAGGGGTTTTTGGCAAACACTGCGAGCTCAACAGCTACGGCTTCGAGGAGCTGTCCTACATGGAGTTTCCCTCGCTGGATCCCAACAATAACTACATCTACATCAAGTTCGCTACTCTCAAGAGCAACGCGCTGCTCATGTACAACCACGACAACCAAACCGGAGACAAGGCGGAGTTCCTGGCTCTGGAGATTTTCGAAGGACGGATGCGCTTCTCCTTTAATTTGGGAAGCGGGACTTATAAGCTTATGACCATGATAAGAGTCTCCGACGGACAATTCCACACGGTCATCGCTAGGAGGGCCGGAATGGTGAGAATGACTTTTTATGATAGACTTGGGCTCAGTTGGGCAAAATGGTTTGTTTCTTTGTATTTCTTTGTAAATGTTTGGGGTTAATGGGTCTTATGTGTCCATAGCTGCAAAAACATTGAGTAAAAATTGAGAGCTGCCACATGTCGGCCTACATGGTGGAATGTACTTTGAATAGCAGTTACGTGCTGGATTTCATAGCGGAGAGCTGCATCCAAATTTGGCCTGGAAATAGTTTTTGCACCATCAGATGATAATTAAACTCTCCCAAACCATGGGTAGCCCTGCTTATGGTTTTCATGGTTTGTAATTATATTTCATTGCTCATTATGATTTACAATATAGGGTCCAAAATGGCTATGAAGGTTTAAATTCTTTCTCTTGTGCTCTGGATGAGAGGCATCTCTCTGCCAGCTCTGCAGTGGTTCAGAGAGAAGGGAAAAAAATCCGACCAGACCCTGTCAAACCTTCTATAACATACCTCTCCTGCAGGACTTCAAATCTGTCATTTCCCACCGTGCACTGGGGTTTCATAGGAAACTGGCTAAATCGTTAAATTGTCAGATTTGAGATAGTGCAGAGTGACGGGATGGAGAGCTATACAACATGTGTTGAGAGGTGAGATTCTGCCCGTGTAGTTGCCCCTATGAACCTTATGGGAAGTTGGAAGAGTGGTCATGGAAGGGCCCTCGAACGTCCCGAGGAAGGAGAGGAAAATGTGTGTGTGTGCGTGTGTGTGCGTCTGGTGCCTGAAGTGTGAGCTGCCAGAGGCGGCGTAAAGTGAACCTGATCACTGTGTTCGGAAAAGGTGACGTGGGTCATTTCGGCGGTCAGGCCGAGGTCTGCGCTCAGTTCCTGTACTTGGATTTTGAGCCGATGTCAAAAGCAGACGGAGTCCACCGATGCTGAGACGTACTTCAACAGGAGGGAGCACAGCACACACTGATACTGATAAAATCATAATAATACTGCATTAACAAGCAGGTGGTTTCAGCTGTAGAGGAAAGTGCAGCGATCAACCACATCTAAGGCAAGAACATGAGAAAGAGTCAACATAGGACTTCTGTTGTGTGATTTGTAGTAGGCCTCTATATTCTAATTCAGCTAGATAGATCCTGGGATGACATCTGCTTCCATCTGTGTTCAGTATTGTTTTAGGTTAGGTAACTTTAGGTTAGGCAACTTAGGACATACAGCAAGGTCCACCTTGAGATGATCGTCGCACTAGTAAAACCTCCGTACCAAGTACTCAGTTAGTTAATCAGTTTTCAGAATCACAGAAAGAACCGCTAAGGCTCAGATCAACCGACGTTTGGAAATGTTGATTTAGAAACTAGCTCTTGCATCAGCTGACCAGCACAGCTAGCTAATTACGGCTGAATCGTTTGTCGTAGGAACAAGGAGGAGAACAAGCATTCAACAGAAGTGGGATTACGCACTGCTAAACGGCACGGAGTCAACCACAACAGAGAGCAATCCTATGGTCTTTGTATTGCGTTAGTCATGGGAAAGAAATGATCCCCGCCGCCGCTACTCTGCTCACGTTGCCTCACAACTGTATACACCAGCCCCTTCCATGTTAGCCAAACAAAAACACGCTCCTGGTCTTCATGTGTCACATTCGGTATTCATTTCAAGGGTGTTTCTCAGGAAAAGCACTCGTTTCCCCCCGGCAGCGTGAGGGATTTGACAGTGGGTGTACTCCCTGGAATGACAGCGTTTTCCTTTGATCAAGGGGGGGGAAAGACATTAATGAAATGCCCATGTGTGTTTCTGACGTTGTCGCTGTCAGTCACGAAGGCTCGAGAGACAAATGAGTCCCGTTTCCCCGTTGTTGGGCTCCGTCCTATAAACCGTCACCCTCTGTGTTGACGCTTAGGTTTGATGTGTTTGTGTACGTGTGTGTGTGTGTGTGTGTGCGTGCATGTGTCTTGTTTTACTGTGATTTAGCGTACGTACTGTACTGTACTATAAGAGTGTATTAGACACAAAGAATGTGTGTGTGTCTAGCGTGACTGTCAGTGTATCTACAAGTAGTATCTAGAGTATATTACAGAGAGAGTGTCTGCGTGTGTGTGTTTGTCTGCGTGTGTTTATGCGAGTGTGAGTGTGTTTGGAGCGGGCGGGGTCACGCTCCCCTGGATGATTTGTGTCGGAGTTCCGGTCCAGTGTGGTCCGTGTTTACTTTAGATCCAGAGGAGGTGGAGCGTGTTGCTCTGGGTTTTTCAACACTTTCACGCGCTTTTCCGGACCGTTTCCTCACCAGCCTTTTTTACATCTCTCTTCCTTTAACAAAACCACCGTTCTAACAGCAGGAATGAATCCACATCTGTCCAAACACTTTGCACCATTGAAGGGAAAATAGGAAATGTTTGCTACATATATGACACTTTTATACCATCCTTCTACCTGCCATCGTGATGGACTGATGAAAGAATATTACATACGCTATTCTGACATCTTTACCTGAAGCATCTTACACTTTAATTATACAGTAATTGAGAATGGAACCCCTTGCTCTACCCATTGAGCTACACAGGGAATGGAACCCCTAACCCTGGCAGCGTTAGTGCCTTGCTCTACCCATTAAGCTACAGGATAACATGATGTTAATGATTGAGAGGGGTAGAGACAGAACAGGACACATAGATTGATGGAATGAAGACTTTGACAATTTGTTTGTGTCTATACTGTGGCTGTGGACTTGATGGAATTCAGACCACAGTCTCTCATAGCTGAGTCCACAAAGCGAGTCCCCTCCCTGGATAATACTTGTCTCAGACAAAGTCATTTTACAGCTGAATGTAGGGCAGCGTCTATCTGTGAGCAGTTTTTATTAAATGTTTGTGTGTATGCAGTAAACAAATACACATAAGCATTTACAGGTGTGTGTGGGTGTATTTGTGTATTTTTGTGGGGTTTTTTTCCTGCTTCCAGTCCTAAAGAGGATAACATGTGTGTGTGTGTGTGTGTGTGTGTTTCTTCACGCAGGCTGCATCCCTGACCGTGGACCTGTGCGGTGACGACCAGGAGCCCGGCTACTGTGCAGTGAGCAACGTGGCAGTACACACTGACTGGTAAGACACACACACACAGAGACAAAGATACACACATGCACACACACACAGAGACAAAGATACACACACACACACACACAGAGACAAAGACACACACACACACACACACAGAGACAAAGATACACACACACACACACCCACACACACACAGAGAGACAAAGATACGCACACACACACACACACACACACACAGCTGTTTCTCTCAACCTATCGTATACATTCACATGCTGATGTCAGTCCAGGTTCCTATGGTCATGGAAAGCCTGGAAATTGTTTTGTTTTTTTCCAGGCCTGGAAAAGTGAATGTATATGAAACATATCCAAAAGGTTTTGCAAGTATCGTGGAATTTTGTTCATAAATTCTTTTTCAGCAGTCCAAGTGCTTCATGTCATGCTTGGCAGCTGGTTGATCTAACTGGCTCTGAAGGATTAATATCCAAAATAATAAATTTCCGAGGCAGTTTGAAAGAGCAAGACGTGGAACACGCAAATAGGCTATTTGTTAGATTTGGCCAAAAACAATTGACAAATAATTGTCTTGGAAATTCCACTGTATAACACAATGGGAACTTTTTTGTTGGTCTTTGATTTCATTTTTTATAATTGTTATCGTTGTCTTGCTGTGGGTTTGCATAAGATTAGAGCTGTGAGTGTTTTTGTTGTTAAAGACACCGACCCCAGTGTGTGTGTGTGTGTGTGTGTATGTGTGTGTGTGTATGTGTGTGTGTCCCTGAATGTACTCATGTGCCTTTGTACATATGTGAGCATCTGTGTGCTTGCCTCTGAATGCCTTTGTGTGTGTGTGTGTGTGTGTGTGCGTGTGTGTGTGCGTGTGTGTGTATGTATGTGTGTGTGCGCGTGCATGCGTCTTTGTGCACTCCTGAT
>OMKK01017333.1:1463-19771 GCA_900302305.1 Polymixia japonica
AAATCCGACTATACAAGCGGGCGTAAATCCACCCATTTACCCCTTCCTCTTGGGGTTAATTCCTTTACTAACTAACGCTAACCCTAACTGTTCAGAAGATACTTACAACACCACATAATACCTTAAAACATTCTTTGAATTATGTATTTTTTTACCCATGAAGGCCGATTTCTTTAAAAATCACTCAGAGCCTTATAAAACCTTGTTTTTTGTGTGTGACATCACCTCAGGGTACAGGCCAATGAGGTTCGCTCGTGGGCGTGGGGGAAACGTAAGCAGACACTACTGCGCATGACCATTGGGCCGTATGCCGGGAAGTAACATTTTTGTTTCATGCGCTGGGTGAGCAGCTTTCGTTCAAATGAATGGACGGCCATTTTCCCATTCATCCTCCAGTTATTATAGAACCTCCTTGCCTAGCACCTGGCTAACTTTCTTTGGATGTGCCTACGCTATCGTTTTTGCTACATTTCCACACAGTCAAAACAAACCAAACTAAAAAAATGTGATAATGATGTCAAAGAAGTCTGTAATTTATACATAAACTCTGTCAAACTGAGTTTCACTACTCTAGTTGCTGATATTCTACAGTTGCTTGAGTGCTGCTGTGTGAAATGGAATTATGTGATCCAGCGTAATTTGAGTGCAGATCAATTCAGGTTTGCGAAAATGATATATGTTTGCTAGGTATTTGATCAAAGAAAAATCCAAGCCTTGGGAGTAGTTTTAAACCTCATGAAACAGAGACACTACAACCATTAAAATGACACTGCATGATGCAGAAATGTTATCACTGCAAAACAACCCCAAAGCTTGTCTAAGGACAGAGGTCCAAAGGTATACAGGTGCATTCGTGCGACCAGACAGACTTGAAGGAAAACAAATAATGTACTACAACACATTGCAGACAAACGGCAGAAAGATAGGAAGAGCCAGCCAATGGGGTAAGCATTGTAAATTCACACCCATGGGGGCTGGCTTCGGCCCAAGTGCCAGCTGTGTGTTCTGGAACTTGGCCACATATGCAGTAAGACACACAATCTGATCCTGACAACTATCCTAGAAGAATCTTTTTAAAACCTGAGTTAGGGGAAAATTACTGTATACCTTTAAATTACATGGTACAATACTCAAAACAAAGATGAGGAAAAGACAACTAACAGAACTATAGTATTAGGGCACTGCATTTCTGTTTAGTTTTATTTGCTACAGTCAGAACTAATCTATGGAACATCTATGCAGCCTGCAAAGTAAATAGGTGTGTCAACCTCAGTTAGCTTGTGCTAGTTGCAACTGAAGGTTCAAGCCAGTCTTGGCACATTTCAAACAGCTTCTTTCTATATTGTGCTTTCATGTTGGATGTCCCCCTCTGCCAGTCCTCCCCTTCTGAAAAAAACATTAATTTCTTTCTAATACCATACATCAACACAAAAAGTAGAGAATAATTTGATTACCAAATTATTAATAGGTAGCACCTTATGTGCCTTGACGCTGGGCAGTAAAATATCAAACCTTGCCCAGCTTGCTAGTGATACCCATGGCCACGCTTGTGTGTTCAGTGTTGACTCAGTAACTC
Organism: Polymixia japonica; assembly: GCA_900302305.1. NCBI lineage: Eukaryota > Metazoa > Chordata > Actinopteri > Polymixiiformes > Polymixiidae > Polymixia > Polymixia japonica. The sequence goes on from OMKK01017333.1 coordinate 3,040, forward strand.
AAAGTAACCCTTGCCCCTTTGAACTTCAGCTCTGAAGCCAATGACCTGGCCCTGCGACTGGCTTGGCAGTACACAGGCCACAAAGATATCATTACGCTCAACAAGTAAGTGCCATTGTGTGGTCATATAAAAGTGGTAGGCAAAAATTAAAGTATATGAATAAATGATTTGTGAATGTGTGATTATCTAGTTTTTTTATTATTTGATACCCCTGTAAACTTAAAAAAGAACACTCATTCTTTATGTTTCCATCTTTTAAAAATAGTAAATGCACTCTCTGCACTGTCCACCCAATCTTTCTGTAAAGTACACCTAATATTATAATCAAGACGAGTGAGGAGATGTAAAAACCTGTCTGTACTTTCATACACATAATCAGAGTTTTCGTGATTGTGATAAAGAATTAATCAAAATATGCTTTCTTTACAGACAGTCAAACTCCTTTTCTTTTTTTGGTAGCTGTCATGACCTGTCGCTGTCAGCATGTGTTCCTGTTTTCCACTGTGTTTTCCACTGTGTTTTCCACTGTGTTTCTTTGGTTCTAGTGCATACCATGGACACATTTCATCCCTCATTGACATCAGTCCCTATAAGTTCCACCAGCTGTCAGATGCTGAGCAGAAACAATTTGTTCATGTGGTGAGTGCTTCTCTCAGCCTATCTGCCTGTCTGCATAGCATCAAAACACCATGACTCAACTTGGTCTGCTGGGTTTTGACAGGCTACTGTGTATTCACGCGTGTGTGTCTGTTTGGGGGAGGATACGCGTGTGTTGTGTGTGTGTGTTTGACGATGTGTGACTGACGAAAATAGGCAGAGGCGTGATGTGTGTGTGTGTGTGTGTGTGTGTGTGTGTGTGTATGTGTATGTGTGTGTGTGTATGTGTATATATGTGTATGTGCACGCATGCATGTGTTACCGTATAAGTGTATGTTTCAGAGATATAATGAAGCAATTACTCCCTCAGGTAATGTCCTTGTTTAGCAAAGCTAACTTCTAGGTCATGTTTTGTGTATTATAAAAGCTGTTTTGCTAGTAAGCACTTGTATATATGTGTATATGTATAGTATATACTGTACCTTTTACAATAGCATGAATCACATGCATCTAGTATACTAAATAATACAAAATGAAACAATACAAAATAGATTTCATTTTTTTTAACAATTTTAGATATAACGCTTTTTTGGATTGCAAACTACTACTTCAATTTTGAAATGTTTGCTAACAGAAACTAATTTGAAGGACGATGAGTGAAGTCATCAGTGATCGTGTTGTGAGGTCCATTCATCATTTAGCTCTGTTCTTTGATAGCATAGATGTAGTTTGATATGGCTGCTCGTGGAATACCCAGCTCTAATGTTACATGTTAATCGTGGGCTGATTCGGTCTGTTTCACAAGCTTGCATATTTTATTCATGGTTATACACTATAAGGAATCACCCTATTTGTTTTAGATGCCCGTATTTGAAGTCTTGGCTTACCTATTAAATCCAATACATTCCTGGAAGTCTGGTCTGAAGTGTAAAAAGTTAACAAACTGTCAAACAACTTTGCATTAACTTGACTGGGCAGTTCTAGTTTCAGCATGCTTTCTCATGACAGACATTCTTTAATACTTGACTGGATGACCAGGAATTACCGGTTATATTTCATGGGAGCTTCGCATCTTGCTTCTTCTACAGTATTAGACTAACAATGAAGTTGAAGAAGGCCTGAGGGCAGAAATGTCATCTAATTAAAAGAGAAATGCATATTTCCTATTCTTTAGTTTACTTCCAGCATCTCACTACAACCTTTGGTGTGCGTTACTTTTCCATTATATCGGCGAGTATTACCGCCAAAAACCATCCACCCGGCAGCCTTTCCTGTGCCCCAGGTTCCCGCCCATCAACCCCTACATCAACGCTGCAGGGCAGAATCTCGCTGGGATCAAAGCCCCTGTCAACGCATACCTGCCGTACATGCTGGTTGAGTCACGGGTAGGGCTTGAGAAGGTCCTGGTCTCGCTCTTCTGCCTGGATGCTATTTGGCATCCTGAGAGGAAGCCCAGGCCAAAACAGCGGCTCCACCAGCAGCTCCCCGACCTGGCCGACAAGTCTTCCGCTTGTGCTGCTCAGAGCGCGGCTGCCGCTAGCAACTTAGCGCTTCCCACCTCTTACCTGTCGTCCTTGGTGGCGTGAAAGGAGACGCTCATCTACGAGCAAATGGAGAACCTGGCCAAGACCTCTGGTGCCGTCCTCCATCTCACACTGGCTCTGGCTGCCACTGCAGGCAGGGTGATGTCTTTTTCCACCCTCACCCAGCGTCACCAGTCCTCCTTGAATGCTTGGCCATTAACAGGGACGGGACCAGCGCTAGCCTTAAGCCTAACCCTGCTTTTATCCCCAAGAACATCAGGAGCTCTTTCCGCTCCAGCGATATTGTGCTTAAGGCATTCTATCCCTCTCCTCATTCGGATGAGACGGCTGACATTAGAACCACTCGGCAACTGTTTGTCTGTCACAGTGAGTCAGCCAGAGGCAACGTCTGTCCCATTAGCTGTGTGAGGGGATCTCTCACTGTTATACCCAAGCCGGACAGACCCCACCAGTCAGTATCAGAGCCCACTGCACGCATGGAGTATCTGCCTCCTCTGCTCTTTTTAGAGGAGTCTCAGTGGAAGACATTTGCACAGCAGCTTCTTGGTCTTCACCGTGCTCATTTATCTGCTGGACGTGTCAGAGAATTCTCTCTCTCACTCTGTCCTCAGCTCAGGAGTTCCCCCTCATCACTCGAGCTCTCGCTAGGATGAAATGTCTGTATTCTTCCCTTGGTATTACAATTCGTAACTCCCGCACTGCATCTCCAGGCATTTTATATATATATAAAATATATATTTATATATATATTTTATTTTTTATATATTCCCCCTTATTAGGAGAGATAATATTTTTTCTTCATCAGTGTTTTTTTACACATCAGAAAAGCAGTCTTTTCGTCTTTTTCCTGTTACAATTCATAACCTGCATTGTAGGCTATTGATATTGCTGTTTTTTATATATTATCTGGTTTCAGCTTAGCCTCCTTCATAGGCTTTTCTGATCAGCCATTCTTGTTCTGTCCTCGTCGGCAGTTCTGATATATGGAGGGTGCATTTTTACGCACTGGGGACCCAGACCTTCTGAAGGTTATATTATAACCTATTCTGTCATGGTTTTCTACTATATTGCTCCTTCTCCCTGCTTCTCCTTTTGGGTCTTGGTAGGGGCATGAGTGTTACTTTCTCCTTCTTGGTCTGCTAGGGCCAACAGGGGGTACATTGATCAGGGCTCCGCATCACTTCGCCTTAGTCCAATAGGCGAAGCAAGATGCAAAGCATGAAATATAATGATAATTATGAAGTGTAACTCAAAAGCATCTTGCGTTTCCACCCTGCTGGCAAGGGCTCTGAAAGGAACTACAGAAGGATGAGTACAAGCTCAATGCCAGCAGCTTATATAGGTTGGCAGGCGGGCGGAGCCCTGGTTAGTGATTGGTGCATTGTAAAATTCTTTCAGCTGGCATACTCACGTACACGGAGCAGTCCAAGGCGAGGCAAGATGCTTTGCCTGCATTCACATAGTTTGTCAGGACCCAGCCGTAGCAGCTGGGGTTTTTCTTGTGTTCTCTTGTTTTATTATTTTCCTGGTTTTTGCCCTGCGTGGCCCTTAGTTCATTGTCTTGTGTGGTGTTCAGTGTCTTGTTGTTGTAGTTCTGTTTGTCTGGGTCTTGTAGTTCTATGTCTTGTTTCCCTGTCTAGTTCAGTCCTCCCAGGTGGCTCCCAGGTGGCTTGTTTGTAATCACCTCCCTGTGTATATCAGTCTTGTCTCCCCAGTTCGTCTTGTCAGGTCATTGTTCCAGGTATGTGGGTGTCTTTCGTGATGTTGTATGTTCTAGTGTTCATGTTAGTTTGGTTAATTCCTTGTTGATGGTTTGGTCTTGTTCTGTCCTGTGTTGTGGTTAAGTGTGCCTTAGGTTTTGTTCTTCTGCAGTTTGCTCTGTGTTGTGTTTTCAGTTTCTGAGTAGTGTGTAAGTGTCTTGTCTTGATTCTTGTTTCTTGTACTGTTCCAGTGTGCGGTTGTTTTCAGTGTTCCAGTTATTCCAGAGTCCTGTTTCAGTTCGAGTGTTTCAAGTTCCCTGTTCGTGTTCATGTTCTGGAGAATAAACTGGCTTTCCAGCCCCTGTGATCCCCCTATCCCGCCTCTGTCTGCTTTTCGGTCCAACCCCCTACTCCAACTGTTATACTTCATAACTATTGATATTTAGGTGTATTTTGAATCAGAATGACCACTAACATGTCATTTCATCAACATTAACATAAAAATAGATTGCTGTTTATGAGGAATATCCTATCTTCCAGTATAATAACTTTTCTAAACAAAATGCTTCTCAAACAATTTTACAACATGCTTCACAATCAAATGAACAAAAAGATGGTTACATAAAAAAAAAACTAACACCAAGACTGGGGGGGTGAAACAACAGAAAGAGGCACTTGTTCATGTTCCATAAAAATGCGTCGGTTGAAACTGGTTTTAGGAAGTCATTTAAAAGATGCCGCAAATTCTTTCAGCCTGAACTCTTCAGCGACGTCATCCTGACAGTGAAGGCCCAGTCTCCTTTAGTCTTCAGTTTAGATTTTGGAAAGACGGCAAGGCCTCTCGCTGGGGGAATGATTTTGTGCTGAGGCTCATAAGGGGCTAAGACATCAGAGATGTAACTGGGGGCCAAACCTATCTGTGCTTTAAAAGCGATAAGCAAAATCCTAAAGTCAGTTCTAATAAAATGAACAGGTAACCAGGGAAGTGATACTAGAATTGGAGCGATGTTATGTTAGCCCCAGTTTAAATCCTAGCTAGTCTGTGCAAGTTGGTGTTGAGGAGACTTTGGTCCAGGCAGGAATAAGCAGTTGCAGCAGGCCAGGTGAGAGGAAATGATAGCGTGAATGATTTTCTCTAGTTGAATGACAAAAATATCTTAATTTTGGAGATTGCTCAACTTTCTTTTCACATTGTTGCACATTTGAGTGAATCACTTGTGACAATTTACAAATGTTTGAAAGACAATTTTTTTTAGGCTTGAGACCTTTTGGATGCTAAGATAGTCTCTTAAAAATGACCCAGAGTCTGTTCATTACCTCAACCTCTCATCCCTCATACAGGCTCCAAGCCCAGACGTCTACAGGGGCAAATACAGAGTGGATCACCCGGACCCTGCCACAGCATATGCTGACGAGGTCAAAGATATCATACGTAAAGCCCATGAAAAAGGAGGCAAGGTACAGTGAGATTATGTTTGACGTTATCGTTATTGTAGTTGGAACTGGAATTGACTTTTTCAAGGCAAGACTGATCTCGTGTTGTGGAACAAGCTGTAATGAACATGTGGCTATACACATTTCTAGTAGTGTGATTAATGTTCAGTGCCTTTCAGATTGGCTGCTATAATAACACAGAATTCACAGTGTTGACACCGTAAGGAATACAAATTACAAACACCTCCATCACAATGACGACAAAATCTGAACAACAGCACGGAAAACAGAGCACAAACAGCCTCAACAGTTAATGTAATAAAAACACTAAATGTGCATTTTAAAGACGTTGCAATATTGAATGAAGCAAGTGTTAATATTTATATTCCCTGCTACTACTGCATAATGATTTGGGGAACAGTAATTAAATCAATATAAAGTAAGCTAATCATTTTGAAATCCTGATGTACATTGAAGGTCACATCTACAAGTCGCCTCGTTCTCTCCACTTTATTTGCCGGTGTTTATTTAGTTTTCTGCCCTTCCTTTTTCCCCTCTTTCTCTTCTTTCACTCTTTCTCCCTCTTCTCAGATTCAGGCCAAGGATGTGGGCTTTTTAGGGCCAGGTCCCGTCACACAGCACCAGAACTTGCGTAGGGCTTCTCAAATGGCCCAAGCTTGTTGGCCCTTAACTCTCTGTTCCAAAGCCCAACCCAAGGGAATGTCCCAGCTTTCAGTGGCAAGAGGAACGGGATTTCAGCCTAGAGATCATACAGAATGCCTTTCACAGCTTCTAATGGAGTTTGCAGACGTGTCTAAATGAAGAAGCCAAAGTGGACAATTTAACGTATGATTTCAATTTAACGCTTTTATCCCTTTCTGCGGTACTCTAGAGCAGTATGTGCCTAATGAATGTGGAAAAGAAAAACTTGAACAATGCACAGTTAAGATGGCATCCATGAGTGAAATCTCCACCTTGGTAAAAGAGGAAGATCCACAGGGTGTGGGCGTCTGTGGTCCCTCTTCTCCTCCTGTCTCTCTGGCTGGCGTTGTGTCGGGTCTGATTTGCTCTTCTTTTGTGCAGATTGGCGCTTTTATTGCCGAGTCGCTGCAGAGTTGTGGTGGGCAAGTCATTCCCCCTGCAGGCTATTTCCAGAAAGTGGCAGAGTATGTACCCAACAGATTGCATCTATCTCCATCTTGTTTTCCATGGTTGTTTTGCTAGATGAATTAGTTGTTCAAAATCATGTCACAACATGTAGTATGTAATTTAGTGTTCATGATGTAACAATTGACGTGAAACCAAGCTAGGTTGTATGTTCACCTGGGGCTATATTCAATTATTTGTGAAAAACGCTGTTAGCCACTTTGATGATTTATGATTTCAAGAAAAAACTGGTATTGTGCACCCAGCCTTTTGGCTTGTTTTAAAAGATATGCTTAACAAATGTGTTATGAATTGAATCCTCTTTCATCACTCAGAAATTGCAGCAATTAGAAGTTGCAGCAACTATAAAGGCGTTTCGCAATTCAAGACAGACTTCTTTTTCTTGTTTCTGTGATCTAACCTCTGTGCTCACTGGCCTTGGGAGTCAATTATAGGAACTCTTTAGTGATTGTGACTGTTGTGCAGATGAACATTGTGGGTGTTTGTGAGTGAGAGAGAGAGCGAGTAAGTAAGTGTGTGTGTGTGCTTGTGCATACCTGTGCATACCTGTAAACCTCTGCATTCTCCTGTCCTTCCACAGATACGTTCGTCAGGCTGGGGGAGTATTCATCGCCGATGAGGTCCAAGTAGGCTTCGGGCGTGTCGGTTCCCATTTCTGGGCCTTCCAACTTCAGGGTGAGGACTTTGTGCCTGATATCGTCACCATGGGCAAACCCATTGGCAACGGGCACCCCTTGTCATGTGTGGTCACCACCAAAGAGGTGGCAGAGGCCTTCATGTCATCTGGGATGGAATACTTCAATACAGTAAGGGCTCTTGATCTCAGAACCTAGCGCCATGATTTTATATAATTTAAAATGAAAATATTAAATATAGCCTGGACGTTAAAAGGTAAATCGTCATCCTTCTGCTGAATGCAAAATGTCAGTGGTGTGATGAAATGGAATAAAGCACAATGTTTTTCTAATTAAGTCAGTCAGAACTGGCAAATTATGGACGACAGATAAATATGAATGCATTATATTAACTTTGTTTGGTCTCCCACTTTGACTAGAAATAGCACTGACCTAACCTCTTCCCTGACATAAAGTTCCTGTCCGTATTTGCTAAGCATTTAAACACATCTGGTTTCCACATCATGGGCGAAAATACAGTCTGTGTAAGCCAAGTTTTGTTTCACTGACAGTCACAGTATACAGTTGTTTCCTGTAAAGGTCAGGAGAAATAACCCATATTGAAGACATAGATGATTCTTGTTACAGTGGAGGTTTTTTTCAGGTTCCTAAATTAGGCTGCTGCAGTTAGTTTACTTTCCATATTTTTATTGCAAATGATGTCCAAGAGCTTGAAATGTTATAATGCTTTGAGACCATTCATTTAATACTTTGCTAACTAACAATTTAGCGGAAAAAAGCCTAATGTACTTGCTAAAAGACAGACCAGTCATGTAAAAGAAAGCCTACACAGTCTTCAGCCTCTTGAGGCTCTCAACAGTTGCCTGACATTGCAAATTGAATTGAAACACCGAATCCCTTGGTGATCTCTCAGCCGATTTCTCGGGCGATGTGAACCTCACCTAGGTGTAATCTTTCCTTTGTCTGGGGTTTTGGATTTCTTTAGTTCGGTGGGAACCCGGTGTCCTGTGCCATTGGTCTGGCTGTCCTAGACGTGATTGAGAAAGAGGACCTCCAGGGTAATGCTCTACGTGTGGGGGGCTACCTGACCAAACTGCTGGAAAAGCAAAAGGAGAAGCATCCTCTGGTGGGGGATATTAGGTAGACAATTATGCATACACACACACACACAAGTTCTGTCTGTGTCCTGTACATGCCATCTTGTTGCTTAGGAGAGTTGTTACGCTGGTGATTACATCAGATCAGATGAAAATATGCACAATGCCACATATGTGGATCATGTTTTTGTAATCCTTTGGTTAAAGTGTGAGTCCACAATTAAGGAAGAAACATTAAAGGCTCTGGTTTGGGTCTACTGCGTCACTATGATCCACAACATGTATTGGAAGGTTTTAAACCAAAACTGTTGATATAGTGAAAAACAAATAGGCACACAATATTATTACATCGCCACGATATCCAGGGAGATGCATAAAGGATCACGTGTGTCAGAGGTCGCAGGGTCAAATAGTGATGGTGTCATGTCTGACAGGGCTCGCGGCCTGTTCGTGGGGGTGGAACTTGTGAGGGACAGGGTCAAACTCACTCCTGCGACAGCAGAGGCCCAAGAAATCATATACAGGTGAGCATTTATGCCTGCGTACAAGTGCTTTGCCTTGCATGTTTTTATTATCTGATTTATTCTTTTTATCCATTGGCTTGTTAAGCACTTTGTAACATTTGTTTAACAATGTGCTACATAAATAAAGTTATTATATTTGTTATTATTATTATGACCTGGTGTGTCAGTACTGCAGTGCATCATGCTTGTGACAAGAAATGACAGACTTGTGTTACTGCATTTTTGTCATTACCTATTTTAAAGCATACATACAAGTGTGTATTTTACCTTTTTGAAAGAATGTACTCATTACGATACCTCAAACTGCACACAAAATATATTTTCGAGTTTTTAATTGCTCAACCACCCTCATGTACATGGATACTACAGAATGAAAAATAAATCAGGCAACTATTTCTGTCCTCAGACTAAAGGAAGAGCACATCCTTCTTAGCGCCGACGGACCTCATCGGAACGTCCTCAAGTTCAAGCCACCTATGTGTTTCAGCCAAGAGGACGCTGACCTGGCAGTGGAGAAAATCGACCACATTCTCACTGGTACTTTCCATGCTCCTATGTGTCTGTGGTCTATGGCAGGTTCTGAAACTAGCATACCTCTTTGTGGCTTATACATTATTTAAAAGGCTCAAGGTGTATATTGATACTATCTTGCCGTTGCTCTGTGAGAGGTCTCATTGTGTTAATGTGTGTTTGTCTGTGTTGCTGCTTCCAGACATTGAGAAAGCACTAGACTTGCATCTGCCTAACATAGTGAATATAGAGAATGGTGGAAGTAAGAGAAAGGTAAGTCTGGCTCAGTTCCATATCTTCTATCTTCCATATCTTATCTTTTCTTTAGCTTAAATATTTTCCTGACCAATCACAGAGAATTTTATTAGACAGCTTTAGACACATAACCTTGGCCTCTAGACCAAAACTTTTGGTTATCCATTTCCACCAGATCTTTGGATAAAGAAGACAAACAAACCAAAGATAATGTTGTTTTTTTTACAAAAGAACCACACTGCTAATTTCAATTTAATTGATGGTTTTTCTCCCAAGCTGCTCACTGATGAAAATGGACACCATGCAAATGGACTAGTACACAGCAAGGAGAGCACTCAACGAGCCCCTCAACAAACAAAACGCCTTCGAACATAACCACTGTGACTGTCTATCACATCACCATTGCAACCAGACCTCGTTAGAGACTTAACTTGCTAGCTGTCTCACACTTGAGGTATGCTTGGTTTAGCCTGTGTAATAAAACTGATGAAATCATCCAGAAGAATTGACTCAGTCCTTCCTTCTCAGCATGAAAGCGTACCAAGTTCATCTGGAGATACAAAACAGTGCCTTAAAAAGTACCTTACAGTACCAAGAAACATAAATGTGATCATTGATCATTTTATATAATTCATTTTACATTAACTTCCATAATTTAATAGATAAAGGATGAAGTGTCTTTTGCTAAAGTGTAACATATACAATATAAAATGTAACTGAAAATATTGTTTATTTGAACCAAAATAGATAGACATATTGTTAGTTAGTTTTGTGAAGGTCAGTTGTTCAGTTGTAATATGTATATCTATTATGGTTCAATGTTTGTGTAGAGCCCATTGTGCCAATACCAATACTAATTGCCTTGTTATACTAGCTGACGTGTCTTGTCTACATTTTTCTTGCAATTGCAATAAATAAAATCCACTATGTCTTTTTTTTTTTTTACATTAAACATTGCATAATCAACACATTGTGAATTGGTTCAGGCAGATGTGTCCAGAATGGGGTTAAAACCAATATATTTTCAGAATTGAATTCTAGCCACTGAGTCTAGAGTAGGCATACAATTTGACAGTAACTGTTGATTTTCTCGCTCTTATCCCATTCTGCCTTGACCAAACAAACATGGAAGGTGTTATATCACTGTTCGACAGCTCAGAAATGATTTACCAGTGTTTCCAGGTTCCTCATTGACAGAGCTGGGCCTTGTTTCCTGAAATCTAATGTGTTGTTAATGACATGTTAGTTATTTATAAGAGCTCTGAAAAGCATCATTTTGTGGCACCTCAATAAAAGGCAATAATGACAGTGTATAACAAGATTATGACCTGTTGTGATGGCCATTGACCTCAAAATCAACAATTAAAACAATGTAAATGGATTTAAGAATAATAAAAAAGGTGTACCTTAGCCTGGATTTATAGATAGACAGACAGATAGGGGGGGGGGGTACTGCAGTAAACAGTATAGAAAATAAAATTGCCGTTGTCTGCCTATAGAAGGTAAATTAAATTACACTTGAACTACTTGGAGAAGTCTGTATATGCGTTGCCTGCAAGCAGTGCAAATGCCATGTCCATAATCATAGTATCTGTGTCTAAGTTAGGAGCATGTGTATTTAGTAGTAGCCAGTTTACAGGATCTCATGATGTGTTTTGCAGTACCAGTGCTAACCCGTGCCAATGTCTGTACCAATCATGAAAACAAATGGTTTTAACAATAGCACGTGTGCTCCTCTCAGGGATCAGGCCTACACTCAGAAACAGAGGTACTAATGGCGTAACCAGGCCCCTGAACTTTGCTAACTCAAGATTATTCATTTTATTTATGCAAGTGTCCACCTTCTGACAACAAAGATCTGTCACCATACAGGAGGTAGGGAGCCCTACCTATGAGACTTTCTCTCCTGTTGGATTACAGAAGAGACTGAGAGGTACCCTCATTAGGAACGGAAAATATGTTTTTCTAACTATAAACTTTAACAATATTTACGAATTACCTTTCGGTAGGACTAATTTAGATCTCATTCAAGTGGTCAAAATTGCAGATGAGAAAAACTCAGTGTCTAATAATCTCAATTATTCAGTTAAGACAGTGGTACTATTCATAAAGATTTTAATATAATACTGGCTGCAGTAAAGATGATGTGACTAATGTCTCTTGGTAAAGAAAAATAAATAAGTGACTGCTCAAAGCTCAGACTGGGGAGGTCATTTTAAAAGTCAACAGCCAATGGCGTCTGCTTATTTAAAAGACCAGCCTACAAAGCGCCACTAAACATTATTGGCAGATCTGCTTGAATTAGTAGAACTAGAATACCACCTCCTGGAGAATCGGGTAAATCACATTTCCTGGATGTGCCTTTTAAGTACAAGTGTTTGGCAACAGGAACAGACCACTACAAAATACAGTAGGGGGAAATATTATTTCCACATGATGTTCTATTGAACATTTTCACTTATTCTACAAGTTGTACAGCAATGGAAATATGTACGTTATGAATACACATATTTAATATGCATGACATTGTACATGTACATATGCATGTCATTACTGCTTAAGAGGTTCATAGAAACATTGCAAGACTGTCTGGAAAGAACATTTATTTCACTATTTTATACAAAAACATAATGGTGGCAGGTTGAAGGCATTTTCAAAGATTTCTTCCCAACATACACACAATTTCCATATTCAACTTAGTTGTACTCCCGAATGTACTGCTTGGCGAGAAAATCTTGTAATAATGATCACATACAGTAGAGTGCCCTCCCTGGTTGCATATCAGTGGCTCTATCTCATCAGTCTGCAGTGGCTCACTTTCCTCTTCTCTGTTCTAATGGTTTTAACGCTTGTAACATGATGTCAGGCTTTCATCTTGGGCTTCTGTATGGATTGAATGGAGCTTTTACTTCTAGGATTGTGTATGCACTGAACAGATTCTAGACACAGTAAAGTAATAAGACAATCATACTTAAGATCTGCTTAAGATTCTCTACTGCTACAATTCAGTTTTTTCAAAATAAAGAAGATGCAAGGAGAGTGCGCCACAGAATATCGAGACACAGCTTCAGTGGGACATTACAGCCTGGTCTAATTTCTTATCAAGGTCAGTGCTTTCAGTAATTGGGGCGTTGATTTTATTGAAACTTGAGTCAACCCAAAGTTTGAGTGCAGCTCTTTTTAGGCCCCACACATAACAGATTAATTCATTTGGCAGTCCTTTTCCCCGTCCAAATCCTCTGTGTTGGTTGATGCGAACTGCATGTGACTTAGCCCATGAGATATCCTCTGAAAAGAAAAGAATGAAATTTGTAAAGACAATTTGACAACCCAATGGTTCAAAGAGAAATACTTAACAAAAAAACCCAACTCTGATTAATATAGACTTAGGCTAAATACAATAAGAACTGATTGTCATTTGCCTTTTAATTAGTACTGCATATTAGGGCATTAGAGCATGCAGGTAAATGTGCATTAAATTAACTACAATGTCATGTTAGTGTAGCCCTTGAGTACAGTGAAAATACAAAAAGCACCTTTTATGAGCTACACAACACCATGTCTCAAACTTTCATTTTCTTCAAACAATGTGTATACATAATGTAGAGTATGTGTTGAGGTTTCCACGTGTTAATTATTCGATTTTTAGTAAATCTTACTTTTACTAAAAATCCCAAACTTTGCATGGAAAAACATGCAAGCACCATTCAAACATCGGGCCTTTTTTTTAACAGCCCTGGCTTAATCAGGTCCGCCATAACTCTTTACTCTTCACCTAAAGAGTGCACTATTCCAGTGAGACAATAGAGTAAATACACATGTATCCTTTGATGATGGAGAACTGCAACAGAAATATTCAATACAGAGCATTCTTTCATGGCTTCTTAGTGGAAAACACACTTGTATCATAATAAAAGACTCACGGCAGCTTCATGCGCATGAACACCCTGGCCATGAAGAAGCTGAGAAGCACACTGACAAATCCAATGAAGAGCAGCAGGAAGCGATTGAGTTTAGGAATGTTCGGTGCGTTGGAGCGGTCCAGGATAATAAAGCCCAGGCCTCCCATAGTGAAGAGGAAACTAGAGGCCAGTCCCTCCATGATGTACTGGCCGTTTACTCTGGAAAAGACATGAGATCAGACGTGAGCCACTCACACATGTATGGCTCTGTCATCAGTATAACCAGAAGGCCAAGACCAGAAAAGGTAAATATGAATTTTTTCAGGTGCTGAGCCTGTAAAAACAACTATGACTGACATACCTGTATGCCAAAAATGCCACTGGCCGCTGATGCCCATGCTCATCTGTCATTGAACCCACGCTGGGTGGCTCCACAATGACGTCGTAGATGATGCCTTCAGAGGAGAACACAGAAGACTTGAGACAAGAGTCGTGCCCGATGGCAACCAGACAACTTCTAACATCATTGTTCAGTCAGATAAAAGTCAATACACTTTATGATGGGCACACCCACGGTATCACAAGCGACATAGGGCGTTCCTATTTCCCCAACACACTTTAATGGTAATTTGATTAAGACTCATTCAACTTTAACGGGAATAGTTTTTGCTAGTTATGAGCATTGCTAGCTCATAACCAACCTTCTCCCTAACCCTCTCTCTCAATTGCTCGCCGAATGGGTACCAAAGTAGACTAATACAAACTGAAATTGACATTAGTTCAATAGTACAAGCGTGAGTTTTGTAATCAGATGGCTCCTATTAGCCAACTAACGCCAACACTAGCCTTGATTATCTTAGCATGTCTGTTTACCTCCAGTGATGAGAAAGTACGATACGATGACGACCGCATACACCGTCATCGCTGACGGCATGTGCAACCAAGACGGCTTCTTCAGTTTGATATTTGGACATTCCAGCACAACAAACGGTAAACCGTATAAAGTCTCCATGGTTTCTAAATAATAATAATATTCCTGTGCTGCAGCGGTGTCAGCCTGGGCTCTGTCTGCGCAGCGGCTGTGTTGACGTGTCCCGGAAGTACGACACCTACTTGGCATGCAGCGTTTAATTTAGAACTTAAAATGTGTGATATTAAGTATCTGTTTTTCACGCACAAAGAATTAGCCTTTACTTGATATAATGGCATAGTATAAAATATTTAGATGGGTAATTTGATCACAAACAATATAAGAAGGTAATTTCTTGTTCTTTTATTTTGCACGTCTGTAAGGTTCTGGGTGGTGACGTGGTAATAACGCGACGCCAAAAACGTAAGAATCTCATCATTTAAATTGGTCTTAAACAAGGAGGTTCTATCTTAAATCGCAGAAGTTTTGGAAAATTGTCAGATTATCAGACTTGTCTCTTACAAAAAAAAAGTATAAAAGTATTACTAGTAGTACTTTTTATACTAAATTATAATTAATATCAAAGTACACATTCTGTTACTTTCTCACGTCAGTGCTTTGGAATCTACAATCCTTGACTCCTTAACCTCTAAAAGTGATTTTAAATGGGTTGATGATCCACTTAATCATTTTCATGATCTAATGTTTTGTATGCAAAATCAGCTGGAACTGCAGTGTTCAGATAAATGTAGTTGAGTAAAAAGTAGGATATAGTATAGTAGACGTATAAAGTCCCCATAAATAGAAATACTCAAGTAGAAGTTCCTCAAAACTGTACTCAAGAAAATGTAATTAGTTACCGTCCACCTCTGGACTTAAATAAGTTGCATAGCATGGTAAATTGATCAGGCATATTACATTGCATGTCTGTATATGCCTTTAATTTCACTATTTAATTTATCTTCTTTTATAAGAGAAACCTCCCAATATTACCTGCTACAATTATCAGTTATAACCATACCCTACCCACCACGCTGCTCATAACCCTGAGCCCAATTGAACAAGAAATAATTGTAGACCTTACTGTAATTGACTCCACATGAATCTTGTTTCAAAATGACAAATTGTTAATATTTTCCTCAACTTTGCCAATTTCAAATACCAATAGTGACGTTCATGTGTGCAATACATCTGAATTCACGATTGACATTCTGCATCTAAACCCACAACGCGGTCATGCATTTAAATAATCAAGATAACTTACATCTTTGCTTGATATCACAGTAAAGTATGAGTTCAGATACCAAACATCCCAAATTTGAAATCACACCAACCAAGGTTTTTTTCCCCAATTTATTTTATTGTAGCAGTACAAATACACATTTACTTAGATTTCTGGCTCTGTGCCTGTGCCTTGAGCACCTTCACAACGATCTTCTGCTCCTCAATCAGGAAGGCACGCTTGATCCTTTAACAACAAAAATAGAAATAAATTAGACAAAACCACATTGTTATTAGCCACTATTCTAAATATGTAATCAAAATACTTGTTTTCAGTTAGAAGTTTTGACCGCAGCATTTGCCTTCATTAGTATGTATAAATAAAGGTCAATATCATTTTCAGAGTTAACATCAACAGCACTTAAATCTTTGCCCGCAAAACTGGAAGAAGCTTTTCTTTTAAGAGATATGGAGTGGCCTTTTACCTGTCACGCACACACTTGGCGCACATGGAGCCACCGTATGCCCTGCTGACATGCTTCTTGGTCTTGGAGAGCCTCATCAGAACCTGAGGTCTAACAGCCCGGATCTAGAAGACAAAAGCAGACCAATGATGAGAATAAATGTGGTCAAAAGGCTCAAGAACAGAGTCTTGATATAGTAGACATAAAAGGCAATTAATTTTGTTGCTCAGTCAACAACTCCAAACTAGGGTCCTGCCCGGATCCTTACTCTGGTTCCACAACCACTCCACATCTGTCACACCAATTCCGAGACCCACCCCTTCATCAGGACAGATTCTGTTCTGCAATTCACACCGTACAGAATTGTTCTGAGGCCCCATAAGTTACATGTAATTGAATATTATTCAATTTAGGCAGTAGGGGGCACAAACAATCTGAATGCACGCATGCATGCAAAAGATTTAAAACGGCAACGGTATCCTGCTTGCTGTAAGCTGCCATGATTGTAATGTAAATAATTCTAAGATTATATTATTTTAAACGGGTTCCAGCACGCAACGTAATTCATCGAACCAAGAAGTGCCTGTACTCTGCCCTCCAGCTGATTTCTCTGCACAACCCCTGCAGGGATCCGTGGGTACCTGACCAGATGCAGGAGTCTACTCCAAACACAAATTGCAAGGAGTAATTACTCCCCTTTTCTTCTTCAACTGAAGGGTGTGTACGTAAAGCTGGTTATATAGTTTTTGCGCAAGAACCCCCCCCCCCCAAA
>OMKK01017337.1:1149-14344 GCA_900302305.1 Polymixia japonica
TGTCAAAAGTCACACACACACGCACACACACACACACACACACACACACACACACACACACACACACACACACACACACACACATACTTTACAGCATGCACAAATAATAAACACACACACACTAACACACACATAATTGATATCTGATTAATTATACTAACCTTGTGTTACTTTGTTTGGAAAAGTGCTATATTCATAAATCGTATTACAATTATTATTTTTTAACAATTAATAATTGTTATGATTGTATTGTTGTTGTTAATAATAATAATAATAATAATAATAAGATTAGTCTCCCAGTTGCTAGCAACATATACTGTAAGTAATCTTCTACTTGTGTCCCTCAGATAATTTGGGCACTCCTGTTTCCCAAGTCCAGACCAACGTTGTGTCCCTTTCAAATGCCAGCAGCACCATCACTAACACGGTTACCACCGTTGCCCCTACCACCGTTGCCCCTATCACCACCGCTGCCCCTACCACCATGAACACCGGCCATGCCCTCGCACTGACCCAAGGTAAACACAAGAGACACACTGGGTTCCTTCTATGGCCCTAATGAAAGGCAGCCGAAGTTGATTGCTAACTGTCTGATCTGTGTAGAACAAATTAATATCTGATATCTAACGACTATCTGTCTCTCTCTCTCTCTCTCTCTCTCTCTCTCTGTCTCTCTCTCTCTCTCTGTGTCTTTCTATGTCACTCTCTTTTCCCCGTTTCACCCTTAAGCTCTTCTGATCGTTGTGGGAATGCTGGGTCTTGCCGTCGTATAAGGAAACTGACGAGCAGAAGTTGACCCATTGAGCGACAATCAAGAAAATCATAACTTCTCCATTCATATATATTTGCACTGCACATGTTTTAAGTCCCATATTGGAAAAGCACTGTCTATCGCTTTTTAAATGTCTATAATGTATTACGTCTTCATATTATGTCAGCTCACAGTTGGTTAAAGGAAAACGGAGAGGAAAAAGGAGGAAGAAAGTCGCTTTTCCACAACAAATAACGAATAAAACGTATGTTATGATTTAGGTGACCTGAAAGGAAGGAATTATATTCTAAGTTTTCTTTTTTCAATATTGGTATGTGTAGTCAGAACCTTAAGTACATATTATTGCTGTTTGGTGAAAACCTCATAACTCCACTTATGTTATCATAAATAAGACTGCTCTTTATATGTTCTGTAATTTCCATAATCGTAACAGCCGTTCACAAGAAAAAAAAGGTGTGTTGATTCTACTCTGAGAATTCTTAAATGTCATAAATCCGTAAACATTTTTTATTTTTATTCTCGTGCAAATCAAGAAACACTGAGTTTTGGGAGATACAAGGTTTTAATTCGACAACGGCAAAATAAAGAACTATTTATTTTTTCTAACCATGATCGTCTTCGATTTACCCTGACTGACAACAGACGCAGCAGTTCCCTAATGAAGGGCTTTATGTTTTACTTTCATGCGATTTGTTTGCACAGCAATTACGAGAGACAAACAGACACATTATTAATATTTGCCACTGTCTTCTCTCTCATTACTCATTAAATGACGCCAGTGGATGGCAGATATGAGTGTGTTTATGCTGTTTGTTATTTAGTGTGAACGTTAAATAAGTTGACGAGAACGTGATGTCACTTTGCACCAAAGATGAAGCCTTCATTGGCAGATATTTGCATTGGCGTGTGTGTGTGTGTGTGTGTGTGTGTGTGTGTGTGTGTGTGTGTGTGTGTGTGTGTGCGTGCAAGTTACTCTTGAATAAAGATGAAGAATTCAACCACTGGTTGGTGAAATACTGATATTGCACTTTGTAATTGTACAATAATACAGTTTAAATTGTTCATTTTTTAAATAAATTATTTACTCTTGCTGATTCTTTTGTTGTCATTACATTATTAAATGCTATGAAATAGTATTATTACATATTTCATAATATTAATAATATTAATGAATATGAAGCTGCTATTATTTTCATGCCAGCTTTTAAAATAAGACAGACACATAATAAAAACTGAGACAATGTACATACATCTTATTTTAATAAAACCATAATATAGCAGAGAAAATAGAACTTTATTATTATTAAAACTGAGAAAATATATAACAGTTAAAATTGAGTCATAATAATACAATAATAATAATATTAATAACAACAACAACAACAACAATAATCATCATAATAATAACAATAGTAACAATAATAATAATAATAATTTGGATTAGTTGCCAGCCCAGAATAATTTAGCTATCTTACAGAACAGATAAGTTAACAAACATGGATAATACATGGATAATCTCTGCCAACGAGCAGTTCAGATCATTCATATGTGAACAAGACAAGTCACTATGAAAGATGCTGAACCATGTTGGAGCCAGAACTGACCCATTAAGCCATTTAAACAGCTGCTTAGGGCCCCCGCGGGCACCGGAGGACCCCTGAGGTAAAAACCATGTATCGACTGATCTAACTTGGCAATTGATCCAAACCCACAAACACGGTCCTGCCTCTCCTGTGTGGTTGTATAAGTAAGTACAAGTATAAACATTACACTCCCAACAAGTTAAACAGTTATATCGATGGCAGATATACACATTGCAACCATTTCACGATGTATTATACTTCTGTACAGGAGAAGTAAAGTGTTGCCGGTAATTTACTTAATTGACTTGGTTTCGGTGGGTCCTACACTCCCTCCTGTTAATTGAGGACTGAGACAGAGTCAATGTGCATATAGCATATAGTAGCTGTGTCCCAATCCAGGTACATACATAATAATATTGATAATGAAATGCATTATATGCAAGTTACTGTTTTTGCGCAGGGCTCAAGGCTGACCAAGGTTAGTCCGTCTGTTTGGAAGTGTTATTGCTTCCAAGACGTCTTCAGATAGTACAACAATTAGTTTTAATCTTGTGCTATAAATCATTTTTAGTACAATTCCTTTTGTTTTAAATGGTATTATATATACCAGTATAAAACGTGTCTTGGTTTTCATACAAAAGAAAATGACTTTCTTGTAAAGACTTTGTACATAATGTCTCCACAGTTAGCTATAACAACAGTTGAGACTTGTGAATTTTCTGGTCAATAGATTGCACATAATAAATAATTATGTGAAGAGAAAGCGACTGGAGCTCATTTTAGTGCAAACTAAGGTGTTGCTATAGTGGCAAACTCTCTGAGCTGTTCTTATTGTTATCATCAACATTCCCACAAACGGAGATAAGGAAGGGTTGGTGTTACACTGCCACCTTGTGGCAGACTGAAGGAATGGCTACACCTGCCACCAGTGGAGGACATTTACAAAATACTGACCTTACGTGTTCGTCAACAGCTCCAATGAAACCCGTAAGAGAGGAAAGTCATTCCGAGCTTTGAATCACACCCAGAACTGGAATGCTGACACTGAACTGCGAGACCCTTGAACCCTACTTCCCAATTAAATTAAATCCAATAAGGCCACGTACACAGTGACAAATTGGTAGTGACGACCATATTCAGATGCAGTAAAGTACGTGGCTTATTGAAAGTACTTGAACAGAGGGTTCAGCTTCAGAGATGATCTTGACTTACTTTTGACACATATATTATGATCGTTCAACTTGATTTGCATTCAAATGTATACCTTTTCCCATTCCAAATTTGCCTTTGTCACCTTGAAGAATGCTTCCTCGTGTGCAAACACCCATTTATTCAAAATAAGTATTAAACTGAAAGCAACAGAAGACGCCCCTTTTAAACCTTTCGAAACGTAATACTTCTGAGAGATTTGAAAAACATGAAAAGATATACAGACATGTCATAACATTTTTTTAAAATGACACAGTCCTACATTACACAGTTACATACATTACATCTTCCTTAGGCCAAACTAGTTTTCTGTAGGTCAAATTTCTACAATATGGTCCTTAAGAAAGTCAAAACTAAACAAAGTCAAAAGAACACATGGCTAAATGGTGACATTTGGGGATTATGCACTAAAATTAGCACTCAAATCTAAATTACTCATGATCACAATGCTGAGAAACCAGGTAATCCAAGAACTCAGAAAAGCAAAGGCAATTCTTTTCATTAAGATCATTTATGAAGCACAGGGTAATTCTAAAATAATGTGATCATGTAAAGAAGTTGACAGGCAAACGTGACAGCAACTTAAAATCAACGTGAATGATTGCCTATCACAAGATGCAGTTACAATTTGTACAGCTTTTAATTCATACTTATTAATATTAATTCATTGAATGCTTTAACTCAAAGTTCCAGTATTGATCCATTTGACCAGTAAATGCAGGTCAACCTAGCTTCTCCATTCAGGACGTCTCTACAGTCACGAAAGTTTTAAGCTCACTGAAGAACTCTAAAGCCAAAGATGTATATGGAATGGACAATATGCTCTGCCGCTACACAGATGTACTAGTAAAACGTACAACATATTTAAACACAACCTTAAGGAATGACTTTGTCATGGTTTTGCCCTGTGTGGTTATAAATTCATTCAGCCCCTTGGCTAACACGGGCACATTTACCTTGACGTTAATTAATAAGAGGCATTGGTAGCTAGTCAATTCAAATCACAAGGAAAAGAAAAATTAACAATTGCAATTCTAGTAGTAGTGTTACTACTTTCATCCTTATTTGGTAGTGTAGCACTGGAAGAAATGGCGGTCGTAACAGACTCAGCAGTACTAGTAGCAGTAGACAGAAGCTGTATCTTAATGGTAGTTGGTCCAATAGTAGTAGGATTCTTACTAGAAACTGTAGCAGTGGTCATACTAGCTGTAGTAGTAATAGGGGCATTTGTAGTTGGTGTGGAAGTAGTAGTAGTAGTAGTAGTAGTAGTAGTACTAGGAAGAGTAGTGGTAGTAGGGTCTGGTGTCGTAGTAGTACTAGGAAGAGTAGTGGTAGTAGGGTCTGGTGTCGTAGTAGTACTAGGAAGAGTAGTGGTAGTAGGGTCTGGTGTCGTAGTAGTACTAGGAAGAGTAGTGGTAGTAGGGTCTGGTGTCGTAGTAGTACTAGGAAGAGTAGTGGTAGTAGGGTCTGGTGTCGTAGTAGTACTAGGAAGAGTAGTGGTAGTAGGGTCTGGTGTGGTAGTGGTACTAGGAAGAGTAGTGGTAGTAGGGTCTGGTGTGGTAGTGGTGGATTGACTGGTGGTGGTCGCGGCCGATACTCTCTTCACTGTTGGGCTGCGCACTCCAATCCAATACATGTTCATTGACTGCATAAATGTTGCTCTGTGTGAGCAAAGACAGATACATGATGGCATCAGGACCCGGGGAAGGTTCAAAGGCGAAATACACCATAAAACAACCTTTAATTTATTTGGTAGGACATGATACTTGTGGACCAACAGAGACTTACCTGAAAACGATGTTCCCCAGGGAAACTGTGGAGGGTGCTGTCCACCTTACAACCACAGTTGACTTAGGTCTATTGTCTCGATTGATGACGGCAGCGTTCTTTGTGTTTGAGTAAAATAGGGTTTAAGAGAAATAACCAATTTGAACGTTTTTTCTTATTCTGGGTCAAACTGCAGTGTGTCACATTTAGCATTCAGTTAAATGTCAAGGATATGAATGTGTGCAAAAAAAGCCAAACTGTAACCTGGATGTTATACAGTAGTTTTGCTCACATTATTGCCGTTACATGTCATCAGTTGAATATTATCTGTGACAATAGTAAGACTCCCCACAGATGTGTTCCCTCCTTCTTCGTGGGCCTCAACTTGGAACCCCATGAAGCTGACACTTCCTGATAGGGTCACTGCAGACGAAAATATATGAGATGATGTCGAGAAAGCTGTTCATCCAGTATTCATAAGTGTTTGGGCAGATTAAAAAAAACAACAACTCTTTAACGCTAACGGAAAATTAGTAGCCAGGAAAAGAATCTTCTTGAAGTTTTTGGATCAGAATGCGTGACGATCATAAGCTAGATTGGTAACTGAGGCCAGTCAGCAGTAAAATAATAAGGGTATCAAAAATATAAAAATCAGGTCAAGTGAGAAAGTCAGACACTCACCAGTGATGGAGTCTCCTGGCGTGTAACTGGTTTGGGAGACGTTAACTGTGTACGGTGAGGGGGAGCTCTGCCCGGGGCTTGTATGAAAAAAAGAAACTGGACTCATGGAGCCACAGCTGCGTGTGAAAGGAATAGATGAAAACGCCTCCGCGACAGGGTGACCCCAAAGGAGGAGCAGGCACAGATGACCCAGCCTCATTTTCAAGACGCGATGCAGCTCTACAATGTGAAGATCACGTAGAGATATGACATGCAGCACAACGTCACGCACGCGAAACACAGACGTTCAACAAAAATGAAGAAGGATTCCGGTAGAACCGCTTTTCACTATACATAAAACACAGAATGGCAAGGTGCAATCTATGGTCCACTGGCCACTATAGTGCGCTACCACTTGTCCGGTGGCCTAGCCTGAACCAAGATCAATGGGTTTAAAAACATTTCATCCCAACCAGGTTCAGGAGATTTCTCTGACTCACTGCCCCGGTGAAGCTTCAAGGCTCCTTTGGGAATGGTGCATCTCAACAAAGTGATGTATAAAAGACTATGTTCAATTCTGAAGGGGCCGCCCTTAAGCCCTGTTCACGCACCCGCTCAGCTACCTGATATTCTGGCCACTCATATTTCACTAAGATCTAATTCGAGGAACATTCCACTTCCCTACAAAGTTGTCACGCTCTTCCTGTCTTACATTTCAGGTACAATAAAAGCTGAATTGGCCATTTGCTTTCTCCTACAGGTGGTTGGTTAAGTGATGATGCATTTTCATTTGGCAACTATTTTGCCTAGCTAATCAATGACTGTGGTTCCAAGCACACAATGGCTTATAATATCCCTTCCTTTATTTTTGAGAATAATTAAACTATTTACAGACACATTTTTCTTCTGGGCAGTATGGCCACCTGCTTGGTCAATTTTGAAACTCCTCACAAGGAAAATGACTACATGTCTCTCCCTCAGTCAGAAACTCTGGTGGCTGTGTGTAATTACTGCCTACCGATTTGAATATTAAAATTGAGGTGGTGGATCATTTTAATATTTTTCGCATATACTTACTGTACTTTTGCATGTATACTTTGTGTGCTATTTTCTAACAACTTCTAATATATTAACTATATTTCCAGTGTTTAAATCGTACTCAAAGTCAGCAGGAATAGAATTACATTTGTATCAGAACATAATAATATATCTAAAAAGCATCTTAGTACGCCAGTCCATTGAGGACGTGCAAGTTATTACTTATAAGTCGTGTTCATTTTTATAGGTTGCATTGATGTTCTTACATCAGTTGACACATATTGTACTAGTTTACTAGAAGTGGCAGCCGTACGAAAACACCGGGTGTTTCTCGAACGCAAGAACGCAAAGGACGGACTTCGTGTTCTTGGAGAACGTTCTCTCCGACAGAGCGACGCGTTCTAAACTCATCTGATTCCTGCGCAACTCTACGCTTCTCAACTCCGAATTTTCGATTCGCCATCAATTTTCGTAAATCTGCCAATATTCGAAATTTGCATAGTTGATTTCTCCCCTTAAAAAAATTCTCAGAAGTGAAATTAGTGATGAAATAGCATACGAGCATTAGTACAAGAACGCAGATTGAGAGAGGTTCATTGTCTGTTTGGACGAATAGATGGAAATGACAGGGTCGGCTACAGTCACTTTTTGGATCCCAGACCTTTTCAACATTACAACACTATTAATTATACATACTCCAAATATTACCTTCATCAAAGCATCATAATTGGGCTAAGATGTAACCACGTTTTATTTAAAGGATTCTATTATTATTATTATTATTATTATTAACCTTTATTTAACCAGGTAAAAGTAATTGAAAATATATTCTCATTTACAACACCTGGCCAAGAAGGCAAGTGTCAAAAATGCAACAATAAATGCATGGCATAGACGGGTGCTTAAAAAAGGTGCGGACAGTGTAGGATGTCATATTCCTTCCCGAATAAAGGTTTTAGTTCTGGTCCAAGAAGATAGTTTAAAAAATTTCTATCTGAAATAACCCTTAATCTCTTCAATTAATGTCTATCAAGAGAACTCTTGAGAAAGAGAAACATGTATTAATCTATGAAAGAAACAATCAACTTACCACTTTTTCCCAAGAAACAGTACCTGCGTCACACTGCACCTAGATCAACTGACGAGTTGTGAAGCCATACACACCCTATCTGTCATACAACAACAAATCATGTTTACGTTAGGCAACTTCCTTGCCAGATTTGAAAATAACACAGATTCCAAAAGACAAGTTGACCTTATTTGAAGTTAAGATAACATAAAGCAGATCTGTATCTTAAAATGGAAAGAAAACATATTTTGATATCCCAGACGCAAACTCATCTGTTATCAACTTAGGAATTGGATCTAGATCTAGCAAATGTATGATTTCATGATTATGGATTTACTGTAGCGAAGGTAAACAACACTTGAAACTTTTTTTGGCTCATGTATTTGGCCAATGATTCTGGAGGTCACGCTATGGTCTTATGTTGGCAGCCTGCTAGCCTGTCTCCAATGCCCCTTTCACACACAAACCCCGGGTTCAACCCATGTTGGACCCGTTCAAACCACGCTACGGTCACGGGTAAGCCCCGGGTCGTCGCCCTTCACGCCAGGCCCGCTTCCGAAAGTTTACTTCCGTATACGTCACTGCGTTTCGACGTCAATAAACGTTTCAGAGTTCGTTGACACTGGAGATTCAACATAACTTTTACTGAGCCTGTAATTTGTATTTTTATCTTTTCTTCCCTTCGAATGGACAGAAGCTCTCTCACTTTGGAAACCCGCTTTGACCCATTCACACCAGCAGTAGACAACAGTTTTACCCGGGTCGATGGGGCAAAACATTCCAGGAACCAATTCACCCAAGTTTGCAAAGAATAAATTCTTTTCTTTTCTTTTTTTTTAAGCATAAAGACTGAAAGATCTCTCAAACCATTTGAACTAAGTTGCTTGAAAAAACATAAAAACAGGGTTATGCTGGTATGGGTTACTTTTACTCTAGCATGCTCTATTCCAGTAGCTGACACAAGTCACTGACTTGATTGATTCCAAAAGAACATATCTCGTTAGCATCAGCTGACATTCCATGTTAATCAAGATCAGGTGGTTTTATATAGAGGTATGTAAACAAAAGCTAGCTACACAGAAAGACTTTCCACCCGTCATAAAGACTAGCATATTCTTAATGTCAACGACATATTTCTTCAACTCGGCTGCAAACCAGTCAATGGAGTACATTATGTCCACAAGCAGACAAAATAGTTTGTCTTTGCTCCGCTGTCGGACTGTGGTGTAGGTGTGTATTCTGGACCTCTAACTTCTACTATACACAATAAGAGTATGGCCTTTTTTTTGCTTTGTAGAAGTATGTTTGTGTGATTGTGCACCTTAGATAACCACTGACTTGACTTGACAAAGTGTATCAGCACACCTTACATTAACACAGAACAGATCAATAAAAACCCAAAAAAAGAACAGCAATAGTAAAACGGGGAACAGGATTAATACAAACAGAAACCAGCAGAGGTAAAATACATAAAATGTCTTGTGTGCTGTAAGATATTTTCTTTATCGGACATCAGAAGTGAAGAGCGGCTAGCAAAAATTACATGAGTGTAACAGAGGAAAAATAGACTGGACTGAAACATTGACACCCATGGGTTCAAAACTGCCATTGCATCTGTAAAGGTGTATTGTTCTGTCTGGCAACAGCTTCCTGAATAAAACTTTTGCCTAGTTCTGGTCCAAGAAGATAGTTTAAAATAAGGTTTCTATCTGAAATAACCCTTAATCTCTTCTATTAATCTCTATCAAGAGAACTCTTGAGAAAGAGAAACATTTATTAATCTATCAACTTGCCACTTTTGGTTCCACTACGTATTTCCCAAGAAGCAGTACGTCACACTGCACCTGGATCAACTGACGAGTCATGAAAGCATGCCATACACACCCTACTTGTCATACAACAACAAATCATGTTTACTTTAGACAACGTCCTTGTCAGATTTGAAAATAACACAGACTTCAAAAGACAAGTTGACCTGATTTGAACTTAAAGAATTGGATCTAGATCTAGCAAATGTATGATTTCATGATTATGGATTTACTGTAGTGAAGGTAAACAGCACTCTGTTAGCTAAAACCTTTTTTGGCTCATGTATTTGGAAAATGATTCGATTACAACAAGGATGGATGTGTTTCATTATAAGATTGCCTTAAACATTTAACAGTTAAAAGTGTGTTTCATACTCCTTTAACTTATCAGAGACATCGTCTTAAAGGTTGACCAAAGTTGACTTTTTAATTGTCATTCTGCAACACTGGTTTTCCTATTTTTTAATTTTATTTTTTTATTGGCAGGATAAGCCCCTTGAGATGAAGCACCTTGTTTGTGTATTTGGTGGTGGGAGGAAACCGGAGTAAACCCACACAAACACGAGGACAATATGCTCACTTAGCTAAACTTTAGCTAAAATGCTAAAACGTTTAGGAACCCTGCAAAGATGTAGGTGGACTTATTGTAATCAACATCCTAATTCCTTTATGACTTAGTTAAGACAGCAGGTGGCTCCCAGTTGAGTGCTCCCCATACACAGATCCTTGACGATTTGCATTTTGCAAAAATGGACAAGCCCTCCACGTGACGCAGAGAGCAAAAGTCAGACGTGCCCTCTTTGTTCCTCATGCTGCCCGATTTGCATTCATGCTAATCCAAGAAGGACATGCTTAGACAAAACATTTTCTGCTATCAGATCTGTATATTTTCTTTGAAACAAACAGAAATCAGTCATTTATTGATAGCCCAGACTCAAACTCATCTGTTATCAAATCAAATTGGCAGGTATGTGGTGGATGACAAGATAAATCGTCAGAAACGTTGCATTAAAGGGGAATTCAACCAAAGTTGACATTCAAATTGTCATTTTGCAAAATTCAAATATTTCCTAAAACTTGCAAAGATGTCTTTCTTTTAACAAGCTTGGAGTTGTAAGTTCTCAATCAGAAATAAATTAAATCCTTTGGCATCAACAAATTGCAATACTTGGGGGTTACTAAAAGAAAATACTAATGACAAATATTACACAATAGATGATGTAACTCATCATTACCAATTATCAACTCACTTGTACTTTTGGAGAGAAAAGAAAACAAAATTTGCAGGCAGAGATTTAATTTTTTTTCTTTTGCAAATGGGTGTTTTGTCCTTCATTCAAAACAACATATTTGCATGTTCTCAGATACCAGAACGAAAGGTTCAGTATGGGATTCGTCACGCTCAGAGGGAAACGATACGATACAAAGGACAGAGAACTGCAAATACTGTCTGTGGTTATTACTTTTAAAACAAATTTAATTGTATTTTTTTGCTATTCTTCAAGAGGTATATTTTGCTCTGTTATTGGCTACTGTGTGTTCTTTTGCATTCACTTTATTATATTTGCAATAGTTGGATTGTTGACTGTCTTTCCTTAATCGTGAGTTGGGTTTACTGTAGAATACAGCTACTCAAAAACAAGAAATCTACAGCAGCATGACTTTTCATTGTCGAAGACCAATATCAGAAGCTTGAAAGTGCAACTCTGCTCTTACCTCAAAGTCATGAATTGGAACCAATACAGCAGAATGTTCAGAGGTAGGTGACCTCATACATATTTTCATAATGTACCTCCCTTCTTGATTTATTATAATGATATTATCCAGAGATGGGTTTCCCAAATAGAATTCCAGTTAATCAAAAACAACTAGATTACATGATAAGATTTCAGAATTTCATCATCTTCTGGTATAATCTTATTCTTTTCCTTGTAATTTTTAGACTCAAATGTTATTTTTTTTCAAATTGCTATTCACCCATTGTGAAAAAAACGTCGGTAGCTATTTTAACTTTTTGGAATTGGAATTAAAAAGAAAATATGTATAGTTCTGTTTGATGTTTCACTCCCAGACATCTGGAGCATCTGGGTGTTAAATCTTACTCCACGGTCCTTAACTTTTCTAACAATGTTGTCTTTTTAAACAGCGGGTGTCCCCTTTCTCCAGCTGTTATCCTCAACCCTGGCAGGTAAATTATTTGATCTCAATCCAATTAATCAATTGCTCTCAACTCATTTTAACCATTTTCATATGGAACTAATTTGTTTTCTTCAACGATAAGTTATCCCTCTGCAAAATGTGGCTCTGAGGGGGGAATCTGTCCAGTCGACAACAGTCATCGACAACACCTTGGGTAGAGCTCGCAATGCGATCGATGGGAATATAGATGCAACCTATACCCACAAACACTGCAGCTGTACCAGAAATCAAACCGGTCCTTGGTGGAGGGTGGACCTTTTGGATGTGTACAACATCTCTACTGTGATGATCACCAACAGGAATCGTGCACCACATAGACTGAATCAGGGTCAAATATTCATTGGAAATTCATTGGAGAACAATGGCAACAGCAACCCCAGGTGCAAATTGACGAAGCTGACATCTCTGCTGTGTAAAAGGTTTCATTTTCCTCTTCTTTTTTTCACTTCCAATATCGTTGTCTTTCTTTCTCTCTCCTAAACAGGTGTGCAGTTATCTCTCACATACCAGGTGGACACACATACAACTTTCAGTGCAGAGAGATGGCGGGCCGCTATGTCAATGTTTTTCTACCCGGAGCGAAACAGGTTCTAACTCTCTGTGAGGTGGAGGTGTACGCTTCCAAGAACGGTAACATTCTGTGCCACTATACTCATTTAGAGCAAGGATTCTTAAAGGGGAAGTTCACTTTCCTATACTTGGACTTTTGTATTCACCCCAGACAGTTTTTACATTGACTGATTCAATATTTAGATATACAATAATCAGCGTAGGCAATATAACTCGATAGAAGCCCCATTCAACATAAAACCCCATGATACATTGTAAACCTGCGTCCCTGCTTCCCACGACTGATATTGTCCTTCTAATGAAAGGTTAGTTATTCAATTAGGTAAATATTTACTGCTCTTTTGTTGCTTTCGTCTTGAAATCCACGAAGTAGCTAACTTCATTGCTAACATTACGTTTTTTAAAAACATTTATTTGTAAATGCATTGCCGAAACATACTTCACAGGTAATGACACTGTATATACATATAGTTTTGAGTGTATTTTATATCATTTAAAAAAAGCACTTAATGGAAAATTA
>OMKK01017340.1:2555-23027 GCA_900302305.1 Polymixia japonica
CCCCCCCCCCCCCCCTTCATTTGTTTGGCAGCACAAATTTATTTCTAGTCTAGTCTTTTTTGTATAGATTAAATACACAAAAAAGTAGCATTGTAGAACTCAGTTGCATTTCATAACTATTCAGTGAGCGATCAGTGACAGAAATCTATCAACTTATAAGTGATTTTGCTTTTGTTCCCATGACTAATCACTGACATCTGGCACAAAGTGTAAATAACCTTGAAAAGATGTGATAGAACCAGTGTCACCAAGGCATACAACTACCACGTCATGGTATTGATCAAAACAAATGTTATCTCAGTGTGTTAATAAGTGGAATGTGCGTTGCTGATGCAGAATTTCTGCTTAAAAAAAAAAAAAAAAAACATTCTTGGCGTTTTCAGTGATTGGCCCCTTCACACCTCCCATTCACATATTTGCGAGCCTGTCCATTCATGTGTGTGGAGGAAGTGCTGTTCTATTCCTGAACTACATTCGTTTCCCATTGATTGGATGTGTGCTTGCCCAAGACCATTTGCAAATTCACTCCTCGGAATAAATAGCTCAATCAATGACTTTAGTGGGAAACGTGAATCACCCCGAACAGTGCAATCAACCCACCTCTGTCCTTTAGTGATGGTAACATTCTCCTGCGGCAAAGGCATGGAGGCCACACTTGACGCTGTGAATATCTTGGTCTCTGACAGCTACAGAGGCATAGAGGAAAGAAACCAAAAAATAATTAATGCCACCAAATCTGTATTAAAAGAAAAAAAAAGTCTCATGGCAAAGTGCTCTGGCTGACACCTGCATCTGAGCCTTGACTGTCCTCTGGAAGTGCTCAGTTATGTTTACGTTCAGAGCTGAAGCACTAACATCTTGTTTAGTTCAGAGATACTCACATCTTCATTCCAGTCCTCAGTACCCCACTCTTCAGTAGCAGTCCTCCAGGCACCTGGATGTGAATAGAAAACAGTTCAATAATAACATCTTGGGCAAACAGAGCTTCAAACAGAATTTAGGATACAAGCAAACAATTCAAAGAACAGAGATTGGCTTACCGGGAGCAGAGTCAAACTTGGGTTGGCAATTTGTTCCCTCTCCTGTTGAGTATTCCAGCCCTGGAAATAAAGACATGGCAGAGAGATCAGAATTGCACATGATGGAATGAGATAGTTCCCATCTAGTCACCCGGGCACAACAACAACGGTTCAAAGAACTGGGAGAAATGAACAGTGTTTCGTGTGCAGGTAGATGTAAACATTGGGCATGTTTGTTGAAGAAACCTTTTATATCCATCAAAGGTTTTGTTTCATTTAAAGTGGCAATCTTAAAGATCTCCATTTTGTTCTCATTGGTGGCATCTATGGTGAGAAGTGGTAATTGCAGGTGTGTTTTTTGGACCTCACTTCAAAGGGTGGGGAAGTCGCCACAGACACCCGGTTCTTAATACTCAATACTGCAAATGCAAGGGCCTTCATCAGTGGGTCATAGCTCAATCACCATTGTGTTACCTCATTTGGCGATAGATAGTAACTTAACAGATATTTATTTAAATGAAAATCTTTGGAGATCTTCAAGATTGCCACTTCAACATGCAAGTGAACATTCTTCCCAGCTACACCGAAAGAGCCTCGTCAAGGAAGCTGTGCATAATTCACCGTAGAAAGATGAGATGGAGCTGCGCTAGATAACTCGCTGTGAATTTTGTTGACTTAAAACGGAGCCTTGACTGACACGAGGATGAGTAGATAACGTCAAAATGTAAATTTTTGGGTGAACTATTCCTTTAAACAGTATCCAGTTCTAAAGCAGGTGCTTTATCAATTGGGTTTAGTACATTTATTGGAGGATAAACTTTGTCCATCAATTAACTTACTAGCGCCTTCCTCTGGCTCAATGCTTCCTGTGTTGTTCCAGGTACTGCCCCCTCCATAGTTCTCTTCTGTCTGGGCTGGCTCAGCGTAGTCAGCAGGGTTGAACGTTCTGGAAAAGACAGTAAAAGCAGAGTGGACTTCATAACCACAGCCTGTGTCCATCGACTGACTGATTTACCAAAGAGAGGAGTGGACATCCAGCATCAGTCAGAGCTGGGAGGCCACTTATAGTTCTAGGGTCCATTTTGCAAATTCCCCAGTGGCCAAGGTTAGGAAAAGGCAAGCGAAAGCAGATCCCTAATCAGCACACAATGGCATTCAACCAATGGAGATCTACTGATATGATATATATGCCATTTGGTGTTCAATTGTTCCACCCCCATACTACCTTACATTAGTGAAGACATTTTAGGTATGGGTATCCCAAGTGGGAATCAAATCCCTAACCATGGGTTTGTTAATGTTGTACCATGAACTGGTCATTGAGCTACAGAACCTCTGTAGGAGGAAGTCAGGCTGCAGCAGGAAGAGGAAGTGATTGGGAGATCAAGGTGACGCAGACACCGTCAGTGAGAGCATATGCAATGGAAGACTTATAAGGAGGACAACCAGGAGCAGGAAAAACATCCAAGCAACATTTCACCATTTCGCATCAACTGTAATCTGGCACTGGTTGCGCACGCCAGAAATATATTTTATAAAATATCTGGCGCACCACAGTATATTTTAAGAAAGTTACAGATGGGAAAAAAATACAATAAGTCTCCTTGCTTTCAGACTAGCACACCAAGAGTATGCACTGCAGCAGCCTAGTTCCTTTAAGCAGTTTTAATTATTTGTCTGGAATATTCCTTATGTAAATCTGGAGGCTTCTGGAACTTGTGTGAACAGGTTTAGCTCTGACTTTTAGAGACGGGTCATGTCCGTTCCATCTCCTGTTACAAGAGTGAGCGTCGCTTCCTTCTAGCATGCCCTGTTAATGCTTCTTGATATGGTTCTCTTTTAATGGCACTCAAATCCTCCACACTGAAAGCAAGATTGACACACTGACACACCAGTGGCGGTGCACTCACCTCTCATCTCCTGCAAAATCATATCTGGGCCCTTTATCAATCTGGCTTTAGAGGAAAAATAGCAACGATTACAAGCAGCAAAACAAAAGGGATTGAGTATAGTGTGTGTTTCAGACTACTACTGGTTAACAAATAAATGTAGGAAAATCACATGCATAGTCACAAGGCACTCTCGACAATATTGTACACTTTGGAAAGCACACAGTATCTGCACACTGCACTGTGACAATTGTGCCACACCTCTGCAAGTGTGTTGGATTGTCTAAGTGAATAAAACAAAAGCAGGGCAACCAATAAATGAAGAAAACTCAACTATGTTCCTGTACCACACAGCATCTGATTGAGAGGAGACACACATTTGAACAAAACTCAAGCTCCAAAAGCCACACAGTCCAGAGCAGCAACTTAGGCACCAAGCCCTTCAACTTGCATATGTTGAGAACCAACACTGAACCAACCAACACCCGTCAGTCAATCAACAATGCAAGACAAGCCAGTGCACTCTCACTCGGGATGGGTCACGTCACAGTCCAAGAAGCCAAACTCACCAGCAGCACAAACACACACACAAACGGCAGCTGGATAAGCTATAGTCGTTATGCAGCGGCAAATTTCTTAATCCTCTCCAATTACTGCGTGTATCCCCATACGATCTTAGAACGACTTTATGGGAGGTTACATCAGCTAGTTCAACTAACAGGGTGCTGCACTTCAAAGCAAATTACGAAAAGCTATGTAGAGGTTTCTGTTAATGGGCATTGTCAATTGAATTGTGATAATGGCCATTAGCTTTCTATAACCCCTGCTGCCGTCAAAAAATGTGTTTAATCAAATGCATTTTTTAAATTATGTTACAAATAAGTCATCAAGTTATGAGCCGTTTCCTCTGTGTATTCTTGCAAATATGACCCTTCATTATCTCTTCTATGCATCTGGTCAGGTCTTCAGAGCCCATCATTAAAGGAATAGAACGAGCTCTTGGCAAATAATATTATTGATCAACTTACTATTGTGCAAGGAGAAGACTTTTTGCCATTTCATTTGTTTGTGTTCAGTATTTATTTTGTTTACTAGAGTGCAATGTTTTAAGCACACTATGTTAACAGTAAAAGCTAGCTTAGCATCATGTCAAAAGCATTAGCACGAGGCACTAATTACTGGGCACAAAGAGGTGAAGCCACTGCCAATCTTATCATACATCATTAAGTAGATCTAAGAGCTTATTTGCCTAAAAGCCTGTTTTGTTGAACACTTCTACAGCAAGGCCAAATGAGGTTTGTTAGAGACAAGGGCAGTTTAAAATGTTTACAACTCCAAGATGGTAGGCACTGTTTATTTGACACTAAAGCCAATCTGTCTTGTTGCTAGCCATTTCAGCTAGCAGCAAGTGGCAAAAACAATCACTGAAATATTGTTTTGGGGGAAGGGGGATTTAAATGACAAAAACTCTGGCTAGCACTATGCTACTTCAGTGGAAAGCATGCTGATGAGAGCCACTGCTCCCAGCTATCCCAAACATGCAGCTTAGTTTTGAACCAATATGAAAGAGAGAGCATTCCTTGTAATATTCATTAGGATATTCTGAGGGTTAGAATAAGCTTTGAAAATAGGCAACATTTTCAAGGGATTGTTAAACTTAAGGCAATAAAAAAAAAATTCCATTGAAGGTGTACCGTACTTTCTAAAATTGTGCAACAATTTTACAAACAAGTCAGCAAATTTCCTATTGCATGGTACATGGAAGCCCTCTTTGTTTCATTTTGGTTATCCCTTTGCTTTCAGAGTCTTCTTTTACATCCACTTTATAAGAGGATTTGCTTGGAACTACACCCGTCACCATTTCTGTTTTCATAGATGTGAAAAATTAGATTCAGGCTTGGGAGGAAGCCATACAACCTGTGGCCTCACTAGAGGAAGTCGCATACTAAATCACACATGCTCACACATGACGGGGGAATAAAAACCTGCAAGAATTGTTATGATGCAGAGTTATTGTGAAACATTTCACGATCACATCCAATTGTTGACGGGTCTACTGTGAAACTGCACACTGAGAAGTCAGATAAACTGTTAGCCAACCAGGTTTTAGACGACTGCTTGCTGACGTCCCCAATCAGAATGTCATCACAGCTAAATGGAGAACCACTTCCTCTGTCATGACACACTGTAGGCTAGCGCAGCCAGCAACACTGACAGAGACACTGACACACTAACTAAAATGGTACTCACTGCACCCACACACACACAGGCTCCTGCTCTATATAACCAGAAGAGCAAAACACCAACTGAATAAAAACCACAAACCAGGGCGAGAGAGCAGAAATGTCCAATGTTATCCAATTGGGTTGTTATACTACCACATTGAGCGGATCTATCCAAATTTCTCTTTAAATGGGTTGTTTAGAAACCATGCACTCTCCGAAGAGTTGAGTTACATAAATGCTTTGTTCGACCCACACTGTTCAATGCCACTGGCTGACGTATGTCCTGCCTCCTTTGGATTACGGCTAAACAATGGGCTGGGGTCCTGCTCTCTGGTGACCATGGCAACAGGTAAGAGAGAGCAACAAAAAGCCCTCTGGTTTAAGGCAACGCAGGTGTTCCCTTACCCCATGCCTTGTGCCGAGAACCTGCCTCCCCTCCGTCCAGATACTCCTGGGGAGAAGAGGAGAGAACTTCTTTTAGATTCTTAGAAAGTAGAAGTATTGTATTCCTTAATTAAAAAATAAATAAATAAATAAAAAATCTCCATTTTGATTGGATACATTTCTCTACAAATAGGGATGAGGTGTGGGTAGTCACTTACCGACAGTCCCTCTTCCTCTGCCTCTTCCCCTTCGGCCTCGCTCTGTGCCTCTACCGGCTAATCCGCCAGCCTTGCTACCATCCAAGCCATTCTCCTGACCACGGACTTCAGAGAAAAAGACAATGGCATAGCATTAGATGTAAACACTATGGCACAAAGTGGCCAAAAGAATGGTTTAAACTGATCAATTTGAAACGACGCCTTTTTATTTCCCGATCTAATGTTATGCGAGAGACCAGAATAACCTCCCTTTCGGATTGTGATTGAGAGATTGCTCACTGGCTTTCATTTTGCTGTGGCACACACTGTCCCCCCTTCAAGACCACAGCGAGGGCTAGGAAGGGTCTACTGGTGTGCTGCCTGATGTGCTGCAAGTCAGGCAAGATGGCGATAACGATATCTACTGATTTTGGGAGTAATGGTGTGTTAAGAGTAGCAGAATGAACAATGTCAAACTCGGTGGCATGTTCTATTGTTTCAGTTGCTACTGGTTTGTTAAGAGGGCGGAGTTCTGTCACAGAGTGGAAACGACTGGAATGACAACTGAAAGACAGAACTAAATACAATAGAATTAAAATAGAACATTCCAAAATAGTGCTTTGTTTTTTTTTTTTGGATAGACTATTGATGTTCCGTATGCCAAAAAAAAAAGCATGAGCCACCTAATAAGCATAGACACACCTTCTGGAGGCTGCCGCCCAGACATGGACTGGCTCAGTGTAGTGAAGAAGTGGTATGTTTAAGGAACTCACACTCTCGTCCCCTGCTGGCCCCACGGCCCCTGCGCGGGGCCCCACCTCGACGACGTGCCACATCCCTCTCGCCTCCTTTCTCCCTGTTCTCTTTTCCTTCCTCTCCCATCTCTGCCTGGCCGGCTTCCTTCTGGCCTGAAACCCCTTTCTTCTTCCCCACCATCTCCCAAGAGTCCTGGGGGAGAAGTGAAGAGAGGGTCAGACATCTTTGCCTATACAGACCAAGCTTTGCTACCCCCATTGAGGTTTTTCTCACCATCAAATAAAAACGCATGATGCGAGTGCCTTTTTAGTGAATCTACAGACCAATAGCATTACACCACACCAATATATTGTGCTGGACACATTCTATCCAAAGCACCACGCTGTGCCAAGGGCGAGTGCATTTTTAGCATGGGTGTCAGCATATACGTAACCCCTAACCCTGGCAGTGCTAGTGCCATGCTCTACCCATTGATCTAAACACAAACAATATTCATTGAGTGTTTATTGTTAATCCTGCTGTAGTTATCTGGTCCAGTGCAACACTGTTTACTCGGGGAGCTTTGCCCTCACATTGCTAAGCCCTCACACAAAGCCCATACTTACAGTATCTGGGCTGCCCTCCAGTAGCACGTTGATGGCTCTGTTGACATCCCCATTGCTGTCGTGCAGCGCGATCATAGACTCATCCTGGTCCTTGCCTGTGATGTCAATCAGCTGGAAAAGGGACAGTGAAATGATGAGAACCTGGCTCTTACTAAACAATAAAATTAGTTCTTATGCACACATTGTGTTCTTACAACCAAATCCAATTAAAAACAATCTAGGAAAATTTTATATTGATGCCAAAATGTATATCTGATCATAGTGACGCCATTTTCAATGTGTAGTGCTATATCAGTAATTAATCATATTGTGCTTCATTACTGATATAGCACTGTAAACTCAATCATATTTTATGAATGATTATACAAGAGAATCTAGCCCAAAGTCAAAGAACGTTTAAATAAGTAAGG
Organism: Polymixia japonica; assembly: GCA_900302305.1. Classification (NCBI taxonomy): domain Eukaryota; kingdom Metazoa; phylum Chordata; class Actinopteri; order Polymixiiformes; family Polymixiidae; genus Polymixia; species Polymixia japonica. The sequence continues at coordinate 10,041 of OMKK01017340.1, forward strand.
CTCCCCCAAAGAAATTGACTTGTCTGGCCTTAGGGGGCTTTGTTTAGATTTAGCCTTAGAAAGGTTTTAGTGTAATGAACCAATCTGGCTTTATTTCACTACTTTCAGAAGGGACAGACCAAAGCTTGAATTAAATCCAAATTCTGGCCATTTACATACAAATTTTTTCTCAAATGCATGTTTTGCCAGTGTAAATAGGAACTTGTTGGCTCAAATCTGAAAAAACATTTGAGCAGATAGAAAAGTAGACTGTTGATATGAAGCAAGGAAGACAAACTGGCTTTACATGCTTCTGAGAACTCTTCTCTGCAAGGCAGAAAATAAGATGGAAATTGTTCAATTTCTTCCAACAGTGGAAATATTTGGTCACAAGGACCAAGAAGACTATTTCAGGCTACAATAAATGTGAGGACGCCACAGAATATTTCATAATCCTTTTCTGCATCTTAAAAACAAAGCAGTCTTGCTTTATTGTTTTCACAAGAGCCAGCGAGACTAGACAGGAGCTGTAGGTTATACAGAGTACTGGTATGATGGGATACTGTGTATCTTCTCACCTGCTTGACTTTCTCTTCAAAGTCAGCATCATTGTGGTCCGAAATCATCTGCGCAAGTCGGATCTGCTCAGCGGTAGCCTGTTATACGAGAAAAGTAGAATATTCAGCATTTGAGTCAACAAAGTCAGAGGCACAAATCATGTTTTATTGTGATAAAAGCAATGGCAGACTTGTATTAATCCAGTGACAGATGTAAAGCTTCAACTGATGCTAAAAATCAATATGAAATCACAGAATTCGACAGGTACACCAAGGGAGACAAAAATTAGGCATATGCTTTATAATAAAGCTGGAATTGTATTTGCACCTTTATAAACAAATGTCTCTCAACAGAGCAATGCAGGGGGTTCTAATTTCATTGTGTAATAGGTGCCAATCACTTGTGTCCAATTGTTTGCTCTATAAAGCACTTTGTAATAAACTTGTTTAATGCTAAATAAACCTTTAGAAATAAAAAGGATATGCCAATTCAGACCTAATAAAAGAAAAATTGCTATTAATGACTATAGATCACTGAGCCTCCCAAGAGTCTGGCATCAGTGCACCTCCCTGGTGTGGCAGTTGGTTGAAGCAAGGGTACCTGTGGCCTCTGCTTGTGCTGTGTCTGGCTCTGTGTCTGGCCCTGTGTCTGCTCCCAGCTGCCCCGGGCTCGGTTTCCGCCCACGGACGTCATCATTTACAGTATATACAAATAACAGTATTTACAAAGGAATAACACCTGAGGACAAAAAGGTGGGTAAGAGTTACAGATGACTGTGACCCACTTGATGTCACATACATGTTACACAGACACTACATGCTAGTTTGACATACATCCATGTAACTAATGGCCTAGTGCAAAAGACTAACAGTGGTATCCAAGAAGAGATAAGCAGCATAGTATCCTTGGATAAACTGATGCAAAGGAGTGGCAGTGGTTGTCTACAGATTAATGCTAAACGCGGGGTCTCAACCGGGAAGTTAGTAGAGCGTGGTATGGTACGATAGGGAACCACACAAAATGTACCGCTACATAATCGAGTAACCCCTTCATGACAGGAGACGGTGATTTCTACGTCAAATCGCCCCCATCTAGTTAAATGTTGCTAAAAGACACTGACCATTAAGCCACTGGACGGTGATTTTGCGTTTCATTATATTTTTTTTTTAGACTTGGCATGAAATCGGATAGTTTCAACGATTGAGACGGGACACTAACACATACACAGCTAGACAGCCAATGATGTGCTTGATAACAACATTGGTAACACTGCTAACGCTGGCGTTTCGTTTATCTTGAAAACGTTATATAAAGCCCTATTTTGACCAGCCTACGATCACTACTACAGCCAAGGCCTGTCGAATATATATCCAACAACGCTAGCCAACCACATGGCAAAAATGCTAGCAAGCTAATACTTCAAGGGAAACGTCCAGCCTTGAAGTGTTGGTGGGCTTCCGCTTCTCACAGCCTCACCTCATGGCGAGTGTCAGGCTAAGTTAGCTAACGTTAGCTACCCAGTTAGGTAGCGATATATGGCCAGGACGTTGAGTGGGTAACGTTAGCTGGTTAGCTAACATACGTAACCTCGCTTTAAAGATAACCCACAACTCCATTTATGACGCTAACCACCTACTACCAACGTGGGTAGCACGGCTATTTTGATCTGCGATCCAGACCAAAAAATTACCAATGCCAGTCGAGTGGATCTGGTTGTTAGCCACGGAGTATTAGCTATGCTAACTCAACGAACTAATGTCGTTTCCCGTAGCTAGACGTCAAGGACTGGTTAGCTAGCTGGCTATCAGCTTTGCAAGTTGCACCGCCACGCTGCATCACAAACTACCACCGTGACCCAGTTGAAATCCGACTGCTCTAAATAGAAGACAGCGAGGCTCAAGGTAGGCCTCTAGGCCCCTAAAATGAAAATAAATAACAGGCTATACTGACCAGAAACCCGACTCAATGTTAGATATTCTGTAATACAACCGACCAAGTGGTCTCGCTGTCGACCTCCTAGTCGGATTTAGGACAGGATATTATTCCAGAACCTCAAGTTAATACAACTAACTTGAAAAAAATATACCGAACCGACTAGCACAGACAATAAGCGAGAGACTCTGAATTTACCTGTTTCTTTTCCACTCTGACACCACAGATAGCTGACCGTGTCACGTGGTTGACAGAGCGCTTCAAGGAAACTGGACCCACAACATGTGACCAACCCACTTTTAGCTATAATATGAACGTCTGTCAAACATGTCAATAACAAATGTACGGCACGGATAACAGTTTTGGCAAATATAAGCGTATGACCAAAGGTTTCCATTTTCTCCCATTAAACACGTCTAAAAACACGAGTACTGCAGTCTTGCAGTACACATACGTGCTGAATTCATGGATTGAATCTTTGATAAATATACATATGTTATGATACATTGAACCTGGTATGCACCCAAAGAGAAGGAGACTGGCCCAGGGCCATGTGTTCTTTAGTCTGTAATTGAAAACAGTGAATGATTGACTGCATACATCTTAGTTCATTAGGCTATTTATTATTTGCAACAGAAAATATATTATTTTCAGTCCCCGTGTCGTATCAAAACGCAATAAAACTATTAATTATTAACTATTTTACTTATACATATTCTGTTCATTCTGGACTGGGACTGTTTTGACGGGGCCCTCATACATTGTTATTACGGTATTTCGAAACGTCGCAAAACAGCCAAGGATATTGCCCTCGTTCTTAATTTACCACAGCCAGCAAGCTAAACAGATTTTGTTTTTATTGTGTTGCTAAAATGGAGATGAATCGAATCACTACACGATTACTTCTAATAATGTCTTCGCAAGGCTACAAGATAATGTACAATGTTTAGTTGCAAGATAGATAATCCGTTGGCACAGACAGTCCTTTAACGTCAGTCAGTTAACATTAGCTGCTTTACGTTAGCCAACCTGCTATCAAAATAGTTAATAAAGCTGGGGTAAAGAAAACACCCTAAACCGAGAGAAAATGGCAGACTCGTCACCTCTGTCTGGTGTTAATGTAGTTCTGGTAATGACTTATGGAAGCTTGGTGAGTATCTAGCTGGCGGTAGGTAGAGAACCAGTCACTTGTGTGAAGAGTGTGTGTGTGTCGTACCGCCTAGCCTCAGCATGAATAAAAAAAAACTGTCCCTGCAGGTGGATAAAGTCAATGGCCCCACTGCTGTTTTACCTTGCTGGATAAATCCTGCACACGCTTTATTCATTTGTTTAATTGTGGGAAGGTGGTAATTTCTGCAAATATATTGTGAAAGCATGCACACAAAATAGTGAAAACGAGAGAACGCTTTGACTTTGGTGTGTGTGTCTGTCTGTCTGTCTGACCTAGAGGTTGTGTGTACTGACATGCATTCACAGCAACTCTAACATGGTCCTCTAACTCTTAACATGTCCACCATAACACACCAGAGAGCCACCACTCTGATGGTTGTTAGGTATTTTAATGTTAAACCCTATCCCTACCTCCCTTTGCAACTACTCTCCAGGTTATTACTGTAAGCTATGTGGCCTTAGGTTGACTGGTTGCGTATTAATTACTAATATAAGCAACAGTAGATAAGAAAATTAAAAAACACAAACTGAAATATTACAGAATAAACATGCAATTCGATGTAGTACATTGTGGGCTCGATATGTTTATTTTTACCCCCCATAGCCAGTTCAAGGCTCCATACCCTGTCATTTTTTTGTGTACAGGTGTTTGTGTTGCTGTTCATCTTCGTTAAGAGGCAGATCATGCGTTTCGCCATGCGGTCTCGCCGGGGACCCCATGCCCCTATTGGGCACAATGCACCCAAGGTAAAGCATTTTTACACCTCTTATTAAACACCATGAATCCCAATTGCCTGTGCAATTACGTCTCATATTTATGATCAGAGGAACACAACAGAGTTCATGAGTTTATTCTTGTGTTGTTGATGGATAACAGGGCTTGAGAGAGGAGATCGACTCACGATTGGCCAAGGTTCAGGAAATCTGTTTTGAACCTCGTCTCCTCTCAGAAGAAGATGATAGGCTAAAACATGGGTCACAGATTAGTAAGTCACTATTAAAAAAATATTTAATATTAAAAAAATATTATTATTATTATTGCTCACTATCACTCTATTATTCAGTAAACATCTTAATCACATGAAAGTTAACATTATCTGACTTTTTGTAATGTTGCTTGACAAAATGTTTTTTTAAACCAAAGGTTGCTACAACTACCTGTACAGGATGAAGGCTCTCGATGCCATTCGTGACTCAGGTATGAGATATATTCTCAGGCCTTGACTCCCGATTATAGTTGTCTATAGTATTCATCTCATCATTCTAGCATCATAAAATTAAGATTAATATCCTCATCTTCCTTGTCACCATCATCATTACCATCATCATCATCCTCATCTCTCATAATGATCCACTTACATTTGTTGTATTATTATTTGTTGAAATTTTATTTAATCGGGGATGTACTAGAGGGTAAACCTGTCTAGATGATTTACACTCCAATTTATTTGTTAATTGGCTGATGTAGGTTACATGACCATATGATATTTTCAAGAAAAAAACAAAAACATTTGTACTTCTCTCCTTGTGTGATCATGAGTTAATAGACTACCCACATTGTTATCGATCTTTACATCACTGTTTTCAATACACTCTATTTGCTCTACTTATACATGTCATACTTTTTTCAATTACTCAGTTCCTGTCCAGAGATCACGAAAATGGAATCCAATCTAATCTAATCTAATCTAGTCTTCTCTTCTTCTCTACTACCCGTCGTTTCCCCTTTAGGAATTCCGCTGCAGGAGATTAGTCGGACTCCCAGTGCGTTTACAGGACGCAACTTCCGGAGCTGGTTGCAGGAGCTGCGTAACTCCCACTCTCTCATCAAGAGCAGCCGCAGTGCACTCATCGACAGCCTGCTGGAGGGCTACGACAGCGCTCGCCAAGGGACTGGGGTCTGTTAGAGTGCTCTATGTGTGTGTTTGTTTTTGTGCATGCTTTGTGTGTATGTGTGTGTCCTTGCGGTTGACATGTGTGTTGCTAAGAGGTTATCGGAAGAGAAGAAGTTATCCTTAAAATCAATTGTCGTGTACACATGTTGACAATTGGACCTTGTGTTTCAGGTATTTGGGGAAGCTGAGTTCCTGAAATACCAGCAGGCGCTCAATGAGCTAGCTGATGTGTAAGTGCTTTTAAAGTACGGCCTGTGCTTAAAATTAACACCAACCATCAGTCAAATGTTGATTGTTCATGGTTGTGGATAGCAAGATTGTCACTTCTACTTTAATGAAACTTTGGTATATAGTAAGTGTTCCAATCAACTGTCTTCTGTTCTCTATAAATCAAACTGTCTGGTGAAAATCTGAATCCACCTGCCACTCTGGCCAGTTGATGAAAAAGTCAGCTTCATGCTATAGCATGGCTATAGTATTCATCATATGCCAAAACATACATTATACACCCTAATTGTGCAATGGTATGCTTACTCGAGTAGCAGCTGCTCACTCTCAGTGACAATAATCATTTGAATCAGACATTGTTTCCAATGGACCTTTCTGAGTTATTTTTTATTATTACTAGTAGTGGTAATGCATTTTATTTGTATAGTTCTAAGGTACATAGCAAACCACATCCTAATCCTTTCTCTCTCACTCTCTCTCATTCTCTCTCTCTCTGAATATCCTACACCCCACCCCCACACCCTCAGGGTGAAGGCCTACTCTAGCACCACCAGCCTGGACCAGCATCACCAGTCTGCAGCCAAGGACCTGACGGGCTCTCCTGTTCGCAGCGCCCCCTCTACCATCCAGGTCACCTACCTGCCCTCCACTGGCCAGCGCAGCAAGAGGCCCAAACACTTCCTGGAACTCAAGAGCTTCAAGGACAATTACAACACACTAGAGAGCACCCTGTGAGAGACTGCCCTAAGGAGAAGACACCCTGTGAGAGACTTGGTGAAGTCACTGCGGGTCCCTGCCCTGGGGACTGTCAAATGCAGTGAGGGGATGTCAAATATGCGGCAGAAAATGGTAGTGTGTGTGTTTGTGTGTGTGTGTGCTAAAGTGTTGCTCAATCAATTGGAAAAAAGATTCGTAAGGCTGCAGATTTTTTTCTGAATTGAAGGGGGTTTTGGAACACCTCTTGAACAGGGTGTTCTTGTGTTGTGCAGAATCCCTGGCCTACAAGTGAAGTTTGGAATATAATCTTGCATTGTATTCCAACAGGGCAAGACCTAGTGTAAGAGTTAACAAATAGTCTCCACATTCTTACTACTGCTCAAAAAGAAATGATGTAGAAATAATTGTGTCCATTCACAGTGAAGTCTTTGGTTTTGTGTCGCCCTATTGTGCACACAGCTTTCATTCTTGTTTTGGACCTAATGAGCTTGTTGTCATGACAAAAGTCTGCATCAATGCAGATTTTTTTTAAACCAGGACAATGTATTGCATTTGGCCTAGTCTCATTCTATTTTGTCAAGTCAAATCTTTGCAAATTCAAACATACTTTTTTTCCCCTTTCTTTTAGCTTTGCCTCTTGATCCATGGAGTGTTTGAAAGGATGTAAGATATTATTTATATGGAATATGTTATAATTTATTTTATTGATATTGTGTGATTTGTATTTGTGTGGTTACGTCATGCACTTGTGATTTTAGATTAAAAAAAATATGACCATCCATTAGCTGTGTATTTATGTCTCCACTAGGTGGCAGTAGTTAGTTAAAATGCAATCCCGAAGCAACGGAGAGGCGTGATCAACTGCGAGACTCTTTTGCCTTGCAAGACAAAGGAGCTTCGGGAGAAGATTTGACATTCAGCATATTAGATTATAGGTTTCTCACCAACTACAAGAAGAACAAAGGAGGAAGACATGCTAGTTCTTTAAACACAATAAAATAAAGTTTATTTGGACCAATACCACAGTAAAAGGACATAGACAGCACTTCAGTTGTCCACTGCAGAATATATGTAACAGGTTGAATTTCACAGTAAATAGTCATTCATCTAAAACCGTTAATAAAACAGTTTCAGGTGGATTGCAACAGAAAAATAATAATTCATAGATAGGAAAGACAGCGCTGTTGGTATAAACAGCATTACACAACCTAAATCTGCTTCTGACGTCTATCGTATTTAAAAACAAGTTAGGACTGTTAAATGTGCAGCTCTTTAGCACAAGACCCCTTCTACTCTAATCTGTGGTGTTGGCATCTTAGACATGAAGTTGTCCTGTGAAACCTGATGATACTGCATCAACTAGCTTCTATAACTACTTCACTACATCTAACCGCTAGAAATAAAACAGAAAACTTTCAATTTCTAATATAAAAACTGGCATCACCACACGTACAATTCATATCATGTAATTCAACCCACTTTAATGTCAGTGAAATATATCTAGGTTACACGTAGAACGTGCTCGCATCATTGACATAGCCAACTGCACGCCTGCCACCAGAAATGAGGTGCAAAGCACAGAATTTGACACTTGAACCCTGATTCTTAGGATTCTGTTTGAGTACTAAGTGCTGAGACACTACACAGTAATGTGCGTGTGGACAAGACATTTGCGGTGATAACGGTGCAGTCTTGTTTGGTCTTGCCTGTTGTCTCGCCTGCCAAACGTAACAAAGAAAATGCAGACACCGTCATTTTGACTGGAGCTGAAATGGTGCCGCGGTCTCGCTTTCATCCCGCTTTGTACCTCGATCTGTTAAAACTATTAATTTCAGGTTCTGCGTGGAAAGGGAGAAGAGGAGGCAACCAGTACAATGCGAGGAACCTCTTTTGAACTCCTGCTATTTGTCGTACATGTGGCTGACAATAGACTCACAGGCCTGAACTGTGTGGTACGGATTTGTGTCTTTGTTATGTAAGCAGTTGAGTGAAGTTCCTTGCTTTGCACCACTTACTTCCTGTTTTGGATAATATTTATTTATTTTTACTGCTTATTATTTCCCACCAACTTTCTTTGTCCAGATTCTGCATGGAAGACATGAACAAAGCCAGATAGATATGCACAACAGCCTTAAGAGCAGATTACTAACTGAGGACGAATATGATATGATGATATGCTTTGTCAAAATGAGATCTATGAAGCCATCCCTTTCAAATCACTGCAAACATACATCTTAGGTGGCCTAGTAGGTGATTAAATATATATTTACAAAGTATTTTACTTGGATCACAGAAAGGTTTTGTCCAAGTTTAGGCTGTGGAGCACTCTCCATCCTTTTACTCTCATTCTCAGTTCAGGACTTGATTTCAATGACTTTGATGAAAGGCAGGGACTTGTGTCTGAGCGTCGCCGGTATGAGGGGTTTGCTGCAGGAGGAGAACGGAAAGAAAATAAATCGACGTTACGATGCTTACTTGGGAACACAAGTCGTCTATGTCTAAGATTAGAAGAAAACCCATGAGAACAGAACATGAGGAGAGCTGGAAACCAGAACGCACGCGGTCACCTGTAGATGACCTGAGGCTTGTTCTCATGGGATGTCAGCGGTGGCGGGTTCTGTACTCCCAGGAAGTAGTCCATGTGGTCGTGCATTTCTCTGTTCTGTAGACAGGAGGAGGTTGAAGAAGTTAGATTGTACTGCCTCTGGGCTAACTTTTCCGGCTCTGCATCTATGACTCACTTGTCGTTCTAAAAGATAAAGTGATGTGCTATTCTAATAGCATGAAATATTTTTGATATATGTGTGTTTCCGTTATATTAATATATGAAGTCGTTACATGCTTTCTCCCAACCGAAAAGAACTGAAAAAGGCCTTGTGGTTTGGAAAAAAAAAAACATGGATGCTAGACTTCGGAGGAGTCGAGGGTCATTCAGAAGTAGACATTTAATTTGCAGTGATATGAAATGTGAATTCTAACCTCGGCCTCCAGGAAAGCCACCTTCTCCTCCAGATCCCGGATGACACGATCTCTCTCCTGAATGACCGTCCTGGAGTTCTGCAGCTGTATTCAGACAAAACAAACACGTTATTGCAAAATACTCACTTGTCCAACAGGACCAGATACAGCATCACTTATTGATGACAAGTGAGTCTTGGGTTTCACCACACATTTCCGCTTGGCTCCACTCCCTCATATCCGTTAAGCATTATGGGTCCACCTCCTTAAAATCGAATTTCCCACACTAATGGCTTCCTGTGTTTGTGTGGATTGGTAAGTTCATTTGGTTAGTGTGTTTGTGTGTGCGGTGAATTATGTGTGTGTGTGTGTGTGTGTGTGACAACCTGTTTGTGTGCATTCATGTGTTTGTACCTGTTCGATCATGTGGCGGACCTTCCTCTGCTGACACTTCAGCATGTCATCAAGATGATGAATCTTCTCCTTCAGGATGGCCAGCTCCCTCTCCAGCACCTCACTCCTGCTCACACACACACACACACACACCAGTACAATTTGAACAATCATATATCGATTTATAAAGGTTTCCTAATGAGGAAGTTGTATTGTAATTTGCCATAGGGAGTCATTTTAGTTATTGCTTTGCCCTGTATGTTTTTCTGTTTTCGACACAAAGAAGACTAGCTGTCACTACAGTGTCAACTAATGGGGATGGGGATCACAATAATAAAACTAATATTTGGACGTATATATGGGAATAAACTGATTTAGATTGATTGGGATCCAAAAAAAGAATAATTAACCAAATAAACTAATATTAGAGGACAGACATCACATTATTTAGTATGCCAAAGACAGAAGCTGAGCTCTAACAGTTCCTTCTTTATTTATAATTGAGTAATCAACAGCAGAACCAAAAGTTCGTACCTCTGATAATTCTCCTTCCCCTGTTCCTTCCCCTGTTCCTGTCCTGTTTTGAGCTGCAGCAGCTCAGCCTCGCCTGCGGCCATCTTGTCTTTGAGAATGGCGCTCTCGATCTCCATGCTTCCTAGGAGCCTCTGGAGCTCCTCTACCTGCTGGCCCCTCTCCTCTGACTGCCGCTCTGTCTTCTGGAGTCTCTCAGTCTGTTCGTCCAGACGATGGCGGAACTCGTTGCTCTCCACCTGCAGGGGGAGCCATAGAGTTGCTGTTGGGTTCCCAAGGCAGTAGGAAGCGGTGAACAACTCATTTAATTGTTTATGAGTAATTGATTAGCTACCTAGTGTGATACACTATCTTCTCCCATTCACTTTTTCTGTAGGCTACATTGCATAAGTTAGAAAATATTCTGTGTGGAATTACATTTACTTGTTGTCTAAATCTTGATATACGTATCTTGGCTGATCACAAGCAACTGCAATGAATAACCCCAATAAATAAGAATGACTCTGGATTCAAATAAAGTGTTTTTCTCATGCAGGCCAGTCTCACCAATCTAATTTATCAATCTATGCCGCTAACACAGTAATGAAAGTAAAGTACAGAATGTGAGATGTCAGTATTATATAACTGGCACACTGGCACAAATGACTTCACGTCTGGGCGTTGTCCCTGGAGGACCGGGCATAGATGGAGGTCGGGCAAGGACCTCAACAATGGAGGTTTTCGGAATGAAAGACAAAAACCCGAGATTTTTTTTAGGTTTGTCAAGGATGGAAGGGAATAGGGCTGTAGCAAAAGACTGAGTCATAACTGAGTCATGACCGAAGACAGGATGTATCTCGTTAATGTAATTCGTCTCATAATACAGACCTGCAGTCTGTCTCTCTCTTCCTGGTGCCTCTTCTCCAACTCCTTCAGCTGGGTATACAGACGCTTGGTCACCTCCCTGAGCCTCAGAGTCTCATGCTGATTATCTCCAACCTGAGAGGGCAGGGCGATGGCAAGCAGACAGAAAGTGACATGCTCAATTAAGCTTAAGCTAACAAACTAGTTGAACCTGAGGGCTAGACAGGTAGAACTAACACAAACAGAGACAGAGAGAGAGAGGCAGCTGATGGGCCGTGCTAAAGGAGGATGTATTTGAAAGGTTCTTTCGTAGAGCCCGAGGTAACAGAAGCATTTACGTAGACATGAATATTGATATCTGTTTCAGTGTGTAAAGCTTTATCTCAGGGGCATCTTTTAGGTAAACACGATGACCATGACTTGGCACGGTTGTATAATTTGACACCACTTAGAATGGAGGGCAGTGTAACTTCACTTGATCACCTACATACCACACATACAGGTCCTTTGGTATCCCTGTTCAAACACTATTTCCTAGGCACCTGATGGATGTCTGGTTTTTTGTTACAGGATATTTTATAATGTGCTGAGTCTCAAATAATGCATGGGAAATTGGATATTGTGCCCTGTGTGTGTATGTGTGTGTATGTCTGAGTGTGTGTTGTGAGTCAGTATGTAATTCAACACTTTAGCGGGATGCGATACGTTTTGCTACTGGTGTCTGAGGATCTGACACCATTTCATGGAAGAGCAGAGAGTTGGCTGGCATGCGTGGAAAAGAAGTGGTACAACAGATGTTTTTCCATTATGACTGACTATGACTGCCAATCATTTGAATACGAATTTGAACATATTCAAACTAGGGGGAGGCAACTAATTTCAACTGAAATTGGCTTTGGGGACACATGATTCAACCATTTTCCATGAAGCACACATATGAAACTAGTTAAAAGCCTACACAAACATTCTAGAATACACAAGTTAGAGAATCATGGTAGCTTACATATGCCTCTAAGTCAGTCCGAGCAATGTTGCCGTTGGTGACAATAGCTTGGTTGCTAGGCACGGTGACTGTATAGCCATTGGTTGGATACTGAAGAAGAAAGCGACTGGTTAGTGCTATATTATTTTTGGTACTCTAAAACAAAGCCTTTGACTTTAGGCTAGAGGGTCTGTACCTTGTTGTTGTTATTGTTCTGTCTGGCTGACATCTGCTCTCTCAGGGACTTCAGACAGTACCTCACCTAACGGCAGAAACAAGTAATGCATTATAATCATGGGATGTCACCTCATCCAGCTTAACCTCATCTTTCATCCTAAAAGAGACGTAAACGTATACACAGACACACAAACACATAGACGGACACATAGACAGATAAACAGACACACAGACAGACAGACACACAAACACACAGACACACAAACAAGCATATACACAGACACACAGACAGATACCGACACGCAGACGCACAAACACCCAGACAGACACACAGACACACAAACAAACATATACACAGACACAAAGAGGCGTACGCACAAACACACACAATTCATTTGTATTCAGTAATTTATACTCATGATTATGCAGTGTTGCTTCTTTAGCGGTGGAATGTTGAGTCATTCTCTAATTGCAATCAAAAGTTGAGCAGTGACTCACTGACACTGACCTCCTGTATCTGTGACACTTCGTCCGTCAGCATCTTCAGACTCTGTTGGCGGTTTTCCTCTTTCTGTTGCCGCGTCTCAAGGTAAACCTGGGCGTCACAACACAAAGGGGGGGGGG
>OMKK01017362.1:3146-17761 GCA_900302305.1 Polymixia japonica
TCATCGAGGAGCTGCTGGACCGCGCGGACCGCGCGGAAAAGCAGCTGCAGATCATCAGCAGCTGTGGCACCACTCCGAACGGCAGCCTGGGACGCTGCAGCCTCCAGGGTTCAAAAGGAAACGGACGCCAGGTGAGGAGGAGCGTGAACGTTTTAAGGACGGCGAGGGGTACTTGCGCGTCGTATTCCAGCCGTCGTTTCGTGCCCTTCCCGTCTCCACCCTCTTTCCGTCTTTCTCCTAGCTTACCTCCTCCTTTGCGAGGGCTTCTGGGAGGGTTGAGCGGTGAGGGTCTGCGGAGTGAGGTGCTGTCGTTCAAGGGGTTAGGCTGCCAGGCGGTACGGTGCGTTAAGGCGAGGTCCCCTTTGGGAAGACACAGAAGGGTATTACATGTTGTATCACATTGTTGTCGAATTACCCTTCAGAGCGCAGCACTAAACGCTACTGTTTTATTCCTTTATACGTTTTACAATGTGATTAGAGCCTGTTGCTGACCTATAAGCATATTGCTGTTTTGAAACTGTCAGGACGGCAAATAGACTATAATAATTTTAAGGCTACTCAGAGAGCTGGCTAGGCTTTCAGCTGTGGTTGTTAAAGTAACTTTTACTTTTGAATAATGCATTAGCATTGATTGTATTGGTAAATGTCCCAGAAGTACATCACAAGGCAAAACCATAATAGACTTAAAGATGCCCGAGACAACATGTCTACTAGTAATGAGTATACATCGAGCCCAAGTGATTGACACGCATACTCGCACGTGTAATTGTTCTGACCATCATTATGAAAAGCGCGTGCTGAATTTCAAGTCAAAGCTTTACAATAGTAACCCTAACCTCTCCCTTGCCCAACCCATTAAAAAAGGTATATTTAGACATGTAAAGTTGTCAACTTATTTAATAAAGTAATCAAGTTAGATTATTTACCTTCAGCTTGAGCTGTTTTCTCAGGAGTCTTTTTACATTTTTAATTTATTATCAGGTGAAATTGAAAGACTAAGAACCAACAGTGAAACTATAACAGGATCTAACAAGGATTCAAGGATTCAAGGATTTTTATTGTCATACCAGCTCAAGTTTACATGTTTATGATACGAAATTTGGACTCAGGTCCCGGTTTAGCCTAATAAATAGAATGAAGAAAAGTGACAGTAACTATGGTAATAAAATACAAGGCGCAAAATATAAACAGTGTAAAATATAACAAAAAGTAGACAAGAACAAAAAAGAGCAAAATATGTGCAGTTTTTAACTAATGTTAATGCTAAGTACACGTGTACAGCAGGAGGTAGTCCGAGTTCCTTAATATTGCACCTGTGTTATATTGCACTTGGTGAATAAAGTGTTTGAAGTGTTAAATAAAGTGTATGTAGTGCAGAAGAATACAGCACAGACATGGGGAAACTTCAATTCCAGTGGTGTTACGTATATCCAAGACTGTGTTTTGTTTAACATCAAAAGACGTAGGAACGGGAGTAAAGCTCTGCAGCAGACTAGCATCCTGACTGGGGGATGTACTATAATGCTGCCACATGGAAACAGAAGATTAACTACTGCTTTCTGAGCATGCTCCAGCTAACCCCATGGCTCCTTTCTTTACTTAGCCTGAAGTGTTGATATAAAACATACATAGCGTTCTATTCTTAAACATGCCGTTATTTATTTATTTTGTCATTTAGTAAAGTCATTATCCAACTCGTGAGAGGAAGAGGCAGGCGGTTTCAGTGTGCAGGCCTGTGTGCTGCCATGGAAACCAACGCTTCACCTTTTTCAAGCTGCCAAGATGATTTCGTAATAGAGACGGTGTAGCGGAGATCCATCCGAGAGAGAAAATAGTTCTTTCTTCATTGCTTATTTCATAACTGATCCCGATACTTGTTTTCCTCAGATCACTGCCAAGATATTGTCTCAAACCTCAGATCATTCAATTCCCATTTTGCCGCCGTCAATGTAATGTAAAATAAAGTAATACAATGACAAATCTAAGACTTGTTATTAATCATTGACGACTAGCTTGTAATGGCTTGTAGCCTGTTTCCCTGCTTGACAAATGATGACTGAATTGGTTTAATGCCATTTTACTTGTGAGCTAGGATTAGTGCCTAATCGTTTTCTTAAAGCCACTACAGACAGGATTTCTGCTTCAACATATCATAAAATAAACTTTGATTGCATATTGTAATGGCTGTGGAAGAGTGACACTGCCATTAAGATCGGTTCCCTACAAACCTCCCATTCACTATACAACCTCTCATTCACTTGTGTTCCACTGGGTACGATCTCACGGAAAAAATAGAAGCATCCACCTACGGCACAAAGGAAGTGTGTCACCCAAAACCGGAAGAGCCTCTTCTGCGAACATGTTTAGTCCTCTTCTATCAGCAGTGGCTCGGTTTGCAACAGCAATGTAAAAAAGATAATACCATTAGGAAACTCAAGCGGTCACCAAAATCAAAATCTCACAATCTAATCTGTCGCGGCTTTAATATTTGTTTTAAGTGAAAATAATATATTTTTTGCAACTTTCAGTCATGTAAGAAATTCATTTGACCCGACCTTGACCTGAAACACTGATTACTAAATTAAGATGTTTTCTAATCTCTATCGTATCTTAACAACAATAGTCAACATGTCTGTGTATAATAATCAGCCTGACAGGTGTAAGGGCTAAGTGCCAGACAGGCTGCCACCTTGATACACTGTTACATTTGTCTCTGTCAAGGAATGCCCAGAAATATCAGCCCCCTGGACCCCACCCAGCATGATTCTCTGCTCCGTCTCCCCACGGATTGCCAAGCAGTAAAATGTCATAGGTCACCCTCGAACATAAAAGGAGACATTTTTCAGAAAAAGATGATATAGATAAGGGATGAATGACTGGTCTCACCTTCCTTGCCAGTTCAATCCAAGATTAATCTAAAAAAAATGTTGGGAATTAAAAATCAAGGGGAAGTGCAATGTGAAGATGGCCGTAGTTCACCGTTTGAATTTGTCAACATTTTGGCTTTGTCAGGTAGGAAAAGGAGGGGGATTGAGAGAGAAACAAAGAGAAAGATGGGTTTTGACTTTAGTGTAAGCCCAGAATAGGGTTTGTTAAGACCCAGATGGATGGGACAGGTGCTTTGCATTCTGGGAGATTTGTCCCTGTTCTGCCTTCACTGTTGCTCGGGGTTAAGTGAAGAGCGATAGATGGTGTTTGCCTAATTTCTCTGTTTCTTTGTTTTCACTGGCACTAGGCTCAGGTCTAGCTTTGTGTGTGGGTGTGTCTGTCTGTGCGTGTGTAGGTGTGTGTGTGTGTGTGTGTATGTGTGAGTGTGTGTGTGTAGGTGTGTCTGTCTGTGCGTGTGTGTGTGTGCGTGTGTAGGTGTGTGAGTGTGTGTGAGTTTTCCCTCTGCGTCACCTCTCCGCTCTGTTGCAGAATGAGATCCAGCTGGCACTAGCTCATTCACACACACACACACAAACCCACACGCACACACACATTCTTCACCGCAACACACTTCAATGCACAGGTTTTTTTGAGTGAAAGGGAAAGCAGGAGAGGAGCATTTAGCCTCCAGACATCAATGCACTAAATGCACACCCACATCTAAATACACTTTCTTAATTTTAACCTATTAACTACTATGGCCTCAGGGCTCCGACCAAATATCATAAACTGTAGAAAAGCTGTTGATGTTTTTTTTGTATGACTAAGCTTTTCTGTCTGGCTCAGCGGACTGGTAGATGAACTGCACTAGTGTTACAAATGATGGATGTAGGTTATTAGGACTCTCATAATCAACTTCTCATGAAAGGCTGTGATTGATTGTCTAATGCCTGTCAGCTTGCTCTCCACTCAGACATTACTGGAGTCAATCCCGATAGTCTTCCACATGTCTAATCCTCATCTACGGCAGCATCATGTGCTCTGATCTTATTTTGGTTGGAAACGGATTAGCAGTTTTTCATTGATGGCCTTGCTTTAGGCCTAATGCTTTTACCCGTCCTACTGTACGCGCTCAACTCATCAATCCGTTAGAAAGGAGATTAGGCCAAGCCGCTTTACCATCCTGAGATGCCAAACATATTTATTTTGCGGTTGACGTTTGTTGCTCAGTTCAACTCTAGAAAGATGGAAACGATCCTCACAGTAACGGCTTAATAAGATACTATTTGATTTACCCCTTTGATTGTTCCAGTGGGTATTTGTCAACCGGTGCTTATCCTGAAGTGCTCATTTCATTTTAATAGTAACACTAACATGTATGTACCGTTTCATAATAAGTACATATATCATGTGTTTAAAGGTATACTGAGTAGGATTTTCTTAAAAAAAACAATGTATAGACTCATACCAAAATAATCCCTCTCAATCGTCACTTATGACCCGCTAGAAGTGTGTGTTGGTGTCTGTATCTGCAGAGACTCTGCCCTCTGGCTATGTTTTATTATTTTGTTGTGTTTGGGACATTTCTGGGCGTCGACCTTTAGGCAGAGCACCCACGTGGGCGTGTAACCCCCCCCAGCCAATAACAGTGCACGGGGCGTGAGAGCAGGAACTCTCGTCTCGTCTCGTCTCAACTGTCGTTGAGCCAGGGAGGAGGGGCCAAGTTTTAATGCTGCAAACCGCAACCAACAAATCCTACTCAGTACACCCTTAAGTTTTTTTTAGTGACATCCCTTGACTTAGCCTCAGAATATCTATGAATAGAGAGGCGTATTTATTTTGAAAATAAAATGGAGCGCAGCGGTCATACGCAGGCACTTGCAGTACTGTGAGGTAGTACTGTGCTGTTGACAATTACCGAACAAACTGTTCGCTGAAAATGACACAGTGGGTATATGTCACTTCCTGGTCAAGAGTGCTTACTAATACTGAAACACTGGATGAACAACTCTTTCTTTCTGCTTGTGTTTTTGTCTCTCTCCAGAGGAACTCCAGCATCTCCGGGAGCACCAGGGGCATGTACCAAGTATCTGACCGGCAGTGCTCTCCCAGCACAGGGTAAGTCGGCGCGCCACAACGTATTTCTTAATATATTCACAACCCGGTTCAAACCTTTATATGCATTTCAGTTAGAATATCAATTAGGCCGACCTCGTACGTAGGACTGAATTAGAATCAATCCGGCGAACCACTGTGCCATTCGTAGTTTTAGATTACAAATATTTCCCACAATTCAAGTGTGGAGACCCTCGCGTCAGTATAGCGAACTGGTGCATTAAACCATCATGAAGCGGAGAGGAGGATTTTTTTGAGCTCCCGACTGCCACATAGTGTAATTAGGATTTAGTTTCTTTGCATATCTCCACAAGATAATTCTCATAATGATGTTAAAATACCAGAGGGCTTAGAGCACAGGGTCAGCCGTTGAGGAAGTAGCACGAGGGATGAACAAGACCTGACATGGGGGATCAAACCGTGGATCTTCCATTGAGTTGTACCTTTCTCACAGGGTCAAGTCTGTTTCTGCTTTGTAATATTAATAATAATAATAATGTGTTGATCTTTATTATTATATTCATTATTATCTGCAGAACTTGAACTCACTCTTGACAGATTTCGTTCAGCACATCAGAGGCAAATTGAATTGTGTGAGACTGTGGCAACATTTAGACCCAACTGGACACGTAAGAGATAGCAGCCCTATCTCTCTCTCGCACACACTAAATCCAAAGCACACCTCATATTTCTTTATCTGGCACTGCTGAAGTGAAGCAGTCTGTCAGTCATGCGGAAACGGAGCAGAATCCCATGACCGCCGTCATTTACCATCACTATGTACTGCACACGCTGAGCCTGGACTTTGGGATGCAGCTAGTCAGTGCTCAATCCTGTGTACAAATACTTCTACATGTGGCGGTGCAGTGAGAAGGCCTCAAAAAGACAATGAACAACACTAGGTCAAAACCTAGTATATGGCTGGACCGTGTATGGTCACTGTGTGAAATTGTGGCCAAAAGCCTTGTTGCTAGAGGGCTTTTAAATTGAAACGGATACATCGGCCAATGGGGAAGCTCCAGCACTCGACCGACCAATGGTGTAACTTCATCACTCAGTCAGTGAGTCAGTGAGTGACTCGGTGACGGACAGACGTTCGCGTTTATAGGGCTGGCCCCTGCTGTTGCGGTCCAGCCAAAAACAGCGACACTCCCATTGTTGCAACCTGGATGATTTGGTGGCACAGGAGTGACAGAAGCGGAGCAGGTCATGTCCATTGCTGTTTACTCACTGATATACTGTATACGTCAAGACAGAAATGCAGCCCCTGTTGTACTTTCAGCCATTCTGCTATAGCTTATTGTTGCCACATTGGTAGCATTAAGTGTTTTGGGTATGATCTTGTAGTCGGCTCTGCCTGTCACAGCTAATGCAACACTCACACTGAGCCTGTAGTCGGCTCCATCAATTTGAAATAATGAATTAACACGAGAATCAATCCCAACTCGGTTTGCCTGGGGCAAGATTAGCTGACCTGCTGCTACGATTTAAAGTTGAACTTTAATGGAATGAATAGTAATGGCAGTGGCGCTGAAGTTTGTTTTGCAACAGTTGAATTCCCACCTAAGCGATCGCGGGTTTTGTGCGTTTCTGAGGCGAGGGGGCAGGCTGCTGGGCGTGGATGTGCGTTTGTTAATGTGTTTCTGTGATTGCAGGTTTGTAGTTCTCTGCCTCGCCATCTTCTGCCTAATGCAGTTGGTGTTCCCGTCCTTCTCAGGCCTCCCCGAGTGAATCACGGATATTTCTAGGCACAGATTGGTTCTGTTTTCGGCAACGGATGTATAAATGGTCATCACCTTCGATTCACAACATTCTTATCGGTTTTATTGACGTAGGCTTCACTAGATATTTCTGAAACAAATGAATCACTATTTTCTATGCTTCAGTGTTATACCACATTGCGTCTGTCATACAGTGTGTAGTTAGTCCCACTGTGCGTTACTAAACGGGAAACTGTATCACATCAATACTGTAGTTTTATAAAATAATGATCTTAGCTCAATTAACTAGCCTGCTGATTGTGCTCCATTGATTTGGCCTGTGCCCCTTTTAGCTTCAGCTAATACTACTAAGTTAAGTAGCTCTTTTTTTTAAAAGCTACTTATCTGTGGAAATTGGGGTCACTTAAGTAACCTTTGAGAAAATTAAGATGGTCAGGCTATTAGATTAAAGTGAAAAGAAAGTGAAAATCAATTCAGTATATATTTTACAGTTATTTTTTTGGCAGAATTCCTATAGAAACTGTTTAACAAGTAAAGAAAAATGCCAGTCAGGAGTTTCAGCCCTTTAATCTTGACTAAAATTCCCATCTTATCATCATCCTTGTATAGAATAATGATATAATAAAGCTTTTGGTTTGGTAGGTTTTAGTGCATCTAAATTGTCTGCTGGGCACATTTTTTGACCTGTGGCCATTGAGAGTAATAAGAGTCTGTAATTAGTAACTTACAGTATCACCTGTGATGCTCTTGTCACACGAGACGCGCATATGCATCTCTTCTTATCATCATGTCGACCAGCGGGTGCTAGGAAGGAGGAAGAGGCAGAAGACAGCCTACTTTTTTGTGAGGATGATGTTTGTTCCTGCTCATTATTTTTTTTGTCTGTTCAGAGTGAGGTTATTATAAGTGCTGTAGCGGTATGCCCGAAAGCCATCTTCATTCTACTGCAGTTCCTCTGAAACGCAGCCCTTCCTTGTCTGTCACACCAATTTGTGGCTCTTTTTTGCTTCAGTGATTCTGTGGTTCCACTGCTTTTGTTGCAACATTTTAGAATTTTCTGAAACACCAGACAGACAGACTCTCCTGACCTTAAGATTAAATTGGAAATCATTTAGGAATCAGGTAAATAATTCACCAAAAGATGCATACTGTAGTAGGTGTAAAGATGTTAGTTTATGTATGTTTCTTGCATGGCGGTTTATGTGTGTAGCTGCAGACACGACACTAGGCAATTTGGGGAATGCCCCCTGACATTACCATCATATTTAAAAGCAATATCTGGGCAATGACATAGGTTCTGGCCAAGCTCCAAAGTGGAAACTCTGTTGTGCTCCTCTTGTGTCCCTCTTGTCTACTGAATACAGCGTTTAACCCAGCATACATTTCAGATGATTAGCAGGGGCTATATAGCCCCTTAATTTATTCTCAAAATGAAATTAGTCTAATCATTATCAAGTGACGACAAGGTTAAGTTTTATTACACAAATACCACAACCAGAGCACTCAAGCTCCTCAAACTCTGTCATGGGTGTTCAAGTACTACTTTGGATTTCAGGAAGCTCTTCTAACCACCATATCCATGTTTTGAAACACCAAACTGTCTTCACCACCTGCTCTGTAAAAATGCATATCTTGAAAAAAAACGTTTACTGACCTTATCGATAATATTTTAGTCTTAGCCCCCTCTAATTTGTAGGAGTTTAAGAGGGACCTGTCTGTTAGGTCATGTTCGAACTAATAGCTTCAGGAGGTGCTTTTAAAGCAGGTTCACATCTTGAAGGCTGCGTAAGATTGTACAGCGCGCTGTCCTATGTACAACGCCGTCCATGACTGTGATAATGTTCTTCCAAGTACATCTAAAAGACAGAGATACGGTTTCTTACATACTTACAACCCACCATGAAAAGCAGGAAAACTGTGTGCAGTGTTTTAGGTCAGGGGTGGGAATCATGTGCCATTAAGGACCAAGAGGCTACAGGTTTTCATTCAAGCCAAAGACCAGAGCAGGTTTTAGGCCAACAGACATGTACCTGAATATTCACAATATTGCTGCGCTGTATTTTCTACTAAACTCTACTAAAATCCGATACCAAGTGTAACATGTCAAATAAAAAAGAAATCAAAGCAGGTTTTTTTGCATTTTTGCCACATGGCACATAGAAAGGTGTTAGATCTCTCTAATGGAGAAAAATGGATTACATCATGATCATTTATGTCCAATGACCCCAAACAAATGTTCTAAATCTATACTGTTCAGTAAAAGTAACGTACTATCAGCAGGGAAACCGTGAAACTATCAAAGGCCCTTACTGATCAGCCTCTCCGCTTTTCTTTCCCCAGCGCATCAGGGCGCGTCAAGTCAGTCTCGCAGGGCTCCGGGGGTTACGACAGCGACAGCGTGGAGATGCACCCCATGGAGGACTGCCCAGAGTCCCAGTACTACCACGTCCAGTGCCGGCTGGGCGAGGGAGGCTACGAGCGTTCCCCGGGAGCAGGCGGCGGGTCGCGGAGCTGGGGCCTCCGCAAGCAGGCCATACAGAACTGGCAGCGGCGGCCGTACCGGAACAGCACCGAGGGAGAGGAGGGAGACGTGTCGGACGTGGGATCCAGGACCACCGAGTCGGAGGTGGAGATGTGGGAGCAGGAGAAGAGGGCCGTGGCCGAGATCCAACAGTCTGCCGCCCCCCACACTCACCACAGCAGGGCCGTATACCGTCCTAGCACAGGTAAGGGCTCTTTGAAAGGGTGTTAAACTGGCAAAGCCGTTTAAGCAGGTACAACCTAATTTGAGAAATCTGCATAGCTCACAGACTTAACGATCATCCCAATCATCCTGTCAACAACATACCTGACAACGTAGACACGTGGGAATTATTGTACATCATCAGTACGATCAGCAGTATGATAATATGGTTTGAGATTATTCCTATAAGAGGAAGGACTGATGTCGATGGAAGTCAGGGTGAGCTGCAGTTCTAGTAAAGTCACAGGGGCTTTGTCTCCCATGGACTGACCAGAGACCATTCTACAAACTGACTCTGGATCAGCCGCGGGCTTACATGGAAAAAATAGAGGGAAGAGGTCCCAAATCACCTATGTTACTGTAACAGAGGGGATGAGTACACAAAATACTGCATAGCTCGAATCGCTATATTCTCTCAGCTCCCTGTGTGTGTGTGTGTGTGTGTGTGTGTGTGTGTGTGTCAGTTTGTGTCTGTGTTTCAGAGGTAGAGCAGTGGCTACATTTACATGCACACCAATATCCCGTTATGATTTGGCACATGTAAACGCTATTTCCCGTTTACAGTAACCAGGATAAACTCCTGTTTATGAGAAACCCAGCTGATGTACCTGGAGTACCCCGATATTATCCAGGACACTGAGGCATGCATCCCATTTTCTGTGGGTGTGCACGTTCGCTTTTGATTTTTTTAAGCGATAATTTTCACATTTGGAGCGTGGAGAAAGGAGAGCCGCGCCTTTCAGTCATGAAAGGGTAATAATTGTTTGCTTGTATGGCGGACGCCATCGCAGTAGCTATGTATTTAAAGCAGTCGTTGAAAGAACGCGAGAATGCTATGCAGGATCGTTAACGGCAGCGCTGATTGCAAAATTAGGTTACTTTTTAGAAGGCTGTGGATTATTGCTAAAATCTGCATGGAAACGTAATCAGCGTCTTGTCTTTCTCTCTATGCTATCTTGTCTGTGTCTATCTACTATGCTTTGAGCTTCAGTGAGAGTGCCAGTTTTATGCACACACTTCAGATTCAACAAAGAGTGCACATTCTCTCTGTTCTTTAATTGCCAAGATCCTTAACGCGTTGCTACTGCTCTCCATTGTCCCTACCTGCTGTTGGGTTCATTAGAAATACCAGGTGTACCGTGGCAGTTCAGCAAGGAGCAGGAACCTATGACACATTTACATTTGCTTGGACTCCTTGGACTGTCCCGTAAAATAGATCATCCTCACATACCGATCGTTATGTTGACGTTCCCGTGCTCTGACGTACGTGCTCGTGACAATATCGGGAGAGTCTTTGCCAGGGTTTATCAGATGGTATGTATCTACAAAGCCCACAGTTTCTCTAAGCATGTAATACACAGCTTGGCTGTTCAGCTCATTTGGCAGTCTTGAGCGTAGGTTTTGTGTTTGTGTGTGTGTGTGTGTGTGTGTGTGTGTGTGTTTGTGTGCGTGTGTGCGAGAGAGAGAGAGAGAGAGAGAGAGAGAGAAAGCAATGGTTCAAGGCCCCGTTGTTTCAGTAAAATTCCTTCCAAGGCCAAAGATGATATGACTCATCTAGTAGTGTTGTTTGCTCGGGTAGGGATTGTCACATGGTATCGGCCGATACACAACATTAATAGAAGGTAAACCATTTTTTCTTCATTCTGATACCCTGTCAATTTGAAAGTTGGCACCACCATGTGGATGTGTACAGTCATTTCAACATTTCTGTGATATTTGATTACTTAACTGTCCTCATTAGAAATATTGGCCATTAAAATAAAACTGTGAAACAAATAATATCTCACAAAGCATGAAATCTAAAGAATGCCTCATAAGGGATGGAATACATTTATAAAAAATAAATAAATTGTATAAAACAATTTACAATTACAATAACAATTTAAAGTGTACCCCTGCGTGGCGATAGCCTTCATAGAGCTGTAATCCTTTATGCATATTATACAACAAAAGAAAAGCATTTGAACGTGCATCTATTAAAAAGACAACCCGTCGCCCCTGGATTCCCCCGCAGGGCGTTCCGAAGGGGTCTACGGTAAACCGTGCCGCCACGAGAAGAGCCCGTCCAAGTCCAACGAGGTCATCAGCCCGGAGATCCTGAAGATGCGCGCGGCCCTCTTCTGCATCTTCACCTACCTGGACACCAAGACCCTGCTGAGGGCCGCCGAGGTCTGCCGCGACTGGAAGTTCGTGGCCCGTCACCCGGCGGTGTGGACCAGGGTGCTGCTGGAGAACGCTCGCATTTCATCCAAGGTGAACGCCGCAACACTAAACGATAACGCCGTCGGTAGTTTTTTTTTACGATTGCAGGAGGCGGACCCGAGCGCTTTCGGAACCGCTTCGGACACCCTTTCGAAACGGTTTCCGAAAGTGCTCGGGTTGAGCTGCTTGAGCCGGTCCGCCCCGGTTCCCCTTTTCCAATTTGTATCACATCAGTAAAAGGCGCCGCAGTGAATGATGTTGCTTTTGCTTCATCTAGTCTCCTAGATTCATTCACCCCCCATGATTTCTTCTCAGTTCCTGTGCACGCTGTCTCAGTGGTGCACTCAGACCCACTCCCTCATCCTGCAAAACCTCAAACCGCGACAGAGGGGCAAGAAAGAGACCAAGGAGGAGTACCTGAAAAGCACACGGTGAGACGCATGAACAGATACAGGCTCGTACGTGGACGTGGCGGCCACATGTGTCTCTCAGAAGCTCAGTTGTTTCTTCGGGTTATGTGGTTATAACTCGTAACGTATGTATTTTTGGTGCTGGGAATCACACGGCGTTGCAAGTCAGTGTGAACCGTCGTGATGAATCAAAATATTGATTGATGAGTGGGCGCCTACGGGAGCGGGGGCCGTCCTGATCTTTAGTAACGGGTTCAGGATTGTGTGTTTGTGTGTGAGAGAGAGAGAAAGTGAGAAGGAGAGAGAGATAGGGTGGATTAACAGATTTTTATTTATAGAAGGAGTTGCACTCCTTCTTCCTGCAGAACCACAAACCACCCGCAACTACCTCTCGCTGTCCTCTACTTGTCAGCCTGCTGCATGTCTGTTTGTGTACGCCCGTCTCTTATCACGGTGTCAATGTGCTGAGTCAGAACTTGCAAAAAATAAGGAGCTATTTTTATATGGTATTATGGGTTCACAATGTCTGTAGAATATCTTACGATTCAAAAACACTTCTTAGTTCTGCAGACAATCCATAGACTGTTATTATGGCATAAATGCTTGAAGTACCTTTCTCATAGACACAACAATTACCACCTCTTCTCTGTCTTTGTTTGTCTCTTCTCCTCGTCATCGACCTGCCTGTCATTTCCACCGTCGCCGTTCTGTCTCAGCGGCTGTTTGGAGGAGGGTCTGGAGGCTCTGTTGAAAGCCACAGGAAGCAACCTGCTGATACTCAAAGTGTCCCACTGTCCCAACCTGCTGACCGACCGCTCTCTTTGGCTGGCCAGCTGCTACTGTCGAGCCCTGCAGGCGGTCACCTACAGGTAGACCACAACACCAGGGTCACGACTCATTCATAGAGAGTACCGTGAGAGTTTCCGTCTGCTCAGTCGTGGTGACGTTTTACGACCGCATTTTTCTAAGGTCGTTGACTCACAATGAGCACCGAGATGACCCTAGCGCTGAGATCCTCTAGGAAAACGGCACCCTGACCAGTAACGCAAACCTAGGACATAACAGTTGCGCCGCGGTGACTTTGCTGTAATTTAACTGTCCACTAGAAGGTGGCACTTACGTTTACGCTTTTGTCATATCCCACGTGTGAATATGGAAATATGTTGTATACGGTTGCTTTGTTCCAGGAGTGCCACGGACCCAGTCGGGCAGGAGGTAATCTGGGCCCTGGGAGCAGGCTGTAGAGACATCATCTCACTGCAGGTGGCGCCACTACATCCATGGTAAGAGACTGAGGAACATAACACGCCTCTGGCACCTTTCGGTTAATAACAAACTACGTTACGTGTACATTACCGAGACTACGCAACGTTTCATCATATAAATGCACACGTCTATATTTTGTCTCTTTTAGCCAACAGCCAGCTCGCTTTAGCAACAGATGCCTACAGACCATAGGAAGATGCTGGCCGCACCTCCGTGCTCTAGGCGTAGGCGGGGCTGGGTGTGGTATTCAGGGGCTGGCCTCATTGGGTGAGTGTTGCATACGGAGTAGTGACTCACCAAACTGCCTTTCATTTTCTGTTTGCAGCTACACTATTACATAACGTTATGTAACATTACAGACATTTGTGGCCAGATGATAAAGGGTTGTCACTGTTGCTGATAGAAAAATGCCTCTTTTTTTTTTTTTATCAGGACACAACCTGAATGATAATGAAAGCGGAGAATAGGAAAGAATAAATAGTGGAACGAAAGAACGCTATATTCTGCCGTTACCTTCTAATCCGAGATGGACAAATGTGTCCTGCTGAGCAATAAAGACCATAACAAAACATGTAAAACTTCCTCACAAAGCATCAGCTGCATGTATATTACACACCGAAACAGGTTATTTTGGATATATTTTGAGGTTTTGCACATTAAGTTAGTTAAAAGCTGACCATTTATATTTTGTAAGTTAAAATTGAATATAAAATTGAATGTTTATATTTTTACTACAGCCACATTTATTATAGGGAATATAGGGAAGATGGGTGGAAAATTATCATGTGAATAAGCTTTTATCTCTAGCTGTAGTGTTTGTTGTATTGCATCTTGACCTCCTCTTTGTCCTCCCCTCTCTCTCTCTCTCTCTCTCTCTCTCTCTCTCTCTCTCTCTCTCACTCACTCTCTCCCTCTCTCTACCGCTCGCAGCTCTTCAGGTGTGAATACTAGCAGTGGCAGTTTTCCCAAATCCCACTCCTCCCAGTACTCTGACCTCAGCGTTAAACACACTCTCCTCTCCGTGGACCAGAGTCCTGATTCTGGAGTCGTTACCACACCTGTGAGTGGTCTGGGTATCTCTGCACACACACACACACACACACACACACACACACTCACACGCACATTTAACCACTCATCTGCTGTTGTTATCCTCCATTCAGTTCCACATCATGTCCTCCCCACTCCTCCTGCTCAACCCCCTCCTTGCCCTCTCTTCACCTCTCTAGCTTTGATCCTTGACCCTTTCCTCCTCATATCTCTCTCCTCTTCTCGCCTCCAC
Source organism: Polymixia japonica (assembly GCA_900302305.1). Classification (NCBI taxonomy): domain Eukaryota; kingdom Metazoa; phylum Chordata; class Actinopteri; order Polymixiiformes; family Polymixiidae; genus Polymixia; species Polymixia japonica. Next base: position 17,754 of record OMKK01017362.1, read on the forward strand.
TCCTCGTC
>OMKK01017362.1:17781-29937 GCA_900302305.1 Polymixia japonica
CTGACACTCTCCCCCGCCTCACGCTCCTCCTGATTGCCTCCCGCCAGCGAGGAACTGCATGCGTCTGCAGGTGCTGGAGCTGGACCATGTGAGCGAGATCAACCAGGAGGTGGCAGCAGAGGTTTGCCGGGAGGGACTGAAGGGGCTGGAGATGCTGGTGCTGACCTCCACGCCGGTCACCCCCAAGGCCCTGCTCCACTTCAACAGTGAGCTGATAGACTGTAGGACTAGCGTTGCATTCTGGGTGTTCAGCAGTGATGTAGTGAGGAAAACAACCACCAATTAAAAAAAAAAACAGTAAATTATTAATTTATGGTTAAATCCCTTAACAGACCCCATCTTGTCATAATTTGCATACTTTGATGCTGTACTATGATACTACTACTATGATGCATATTAGGAATATGAGGAAAAAGGTGTGTAAACTCAAATAAAAAAGTGAGTAAATTGAGTTTAGGTGGGTCTACCCTCACCTACACCCCTGGTGTTCAGACTACAGTCGCTCCACTGACTGAATATCTATCGTCTAGGCAACCGCACTGCATGTATTGTCTTGGCGTATGCTCGGAGCTACTACACGCGTAATACTCTTCCTCCCCGAAACCTTCCTCCCTCTCACGCAGGTGTGTGCCGCAACCTCAAGTCCATCGTGGTTCAGATTGGCATAGAAGACTACTTTGAGGACCCCAGCAGCCCCGAAGCTAGGAAGCTGTTTGACGAGATGGTGAACAAGCTGCAGGTCACAGCTCCTTGAGATTTCAGACACACACAGCACACAAACAGATTTTCACATTCATATATTTCGACCAGCGGGAGATAGAGGTACAAAAAACACAAAAGAAGAAAAGAAAGAAAGGAAGAAAGAAAAATAAATAAATCTGTAGTAGCATGTACAGTTGTCTTCATCGCAACCTTCTTCACGTTTGTACCATATTATGCTGAGATTTACTCTGCGGCTATTACTGTATGTTTAGTGGCATTAACCGTCTTCATACATGTACTACAAAGGAGTATTTAGTAAAGCTCATAGTAGATCAAGACCGGGATTATAATGGTTTTGTAGTTCGCGTTTCTGTTTCTATGATCTAATTGTCAGATTTTGATTTCCGCTTAACGTCCCAGTCTTTTCAGTCGCGCAACACCTTACCGACCTTTTCAATCTTCTCACTAACAGTTGGATAAGCGGTTGGGACGCATCTATTCTTAGTACAACCACACAATGTTAAAACCACAACCCGAACCTATTCCTCTGGTGGTTGTAAGCAGCGGCTTACTACAAAAATGTCCTTTCGTGAGAGGATGTGATATATATACAGGGGCAGGTCACATGCCTGTGGCTAACCCATCCCTTCAGAGGAACATACAGTAGTTGTAAAGCACCCTAGCTTTTTATTTGTGTTTTCTTGAGTGAGTACCAGCTACCATTTTGTCGAGGCCAAATTGATCAGTTAGACAAATGACAGTATCACTGTGCTTATGTTTTCTTCTTCTGTTTTTTATTCTAGCACAAAATATGTCATTGTTACAAACAGTCGTCCTGATAATCGTCTAATGTGGCATTTCTCAGGCTCAATTTTGCCCCGAAATCTAAGAAAACTGTTACTTAGACCTGTAAATTTATCATCGAGTGCAGTGAGGCTAGAAAAGGGAATACTGACAGAAAGAGGTCAGAATTATTCGATATGTTTAGAGACAATTCTACTCCGGTTGCCTTTTTAAGAAGTTAGACATGCAAGCTGATATTCCTCCCTTGTCCCTTTTTTTTTTCTCCAGGCTCTAAAGAAGAGACCTGGCTTTTCCAAAATTCTTCACGTGAAAGCAGACAGTCTCTGCTAACATCTTTGTCCCAGATAAAAGTCTCAAAGAGGGGCCATCTTGGCTTCTTCCACCATACAGACCCAGTCCTTTTGCAGTCCTCTCCATGAGGCCGACTCAGTCTACAGCATCAACAGAAACAACGGATTGCCACAGACCGCCACGAAGAACCAGGAAGATCAACTGCAGAGGGCTGCCAAGCCAGATAAGGCTCAATCCACATACTCGTTGACTACAAACAAACTCGCAAAAAGCTAATTTACCATTCTGGTAGAGGAATTAAAATCTCCTTTGCTTGGCAGAATATGACAGAACACCAGTCAGGGGGCTTATATGGACGGTTTTTCCACAATGCCACCGTATATCAGACAAATGTCCTGCCTTTACGTTGCCAAACAGACTCAAAAAGAAACCCAACAAACAAAACTTTCTGAATCTTCGATCTCGGCCGTCTTTCCGTTTCACCACACAGGTAGATCACGCTGTAACGAAGCCAGAGCCCTTTCTATAAACACCGGGAGCCAAGTAATGATGCTGACTTAAAGTATCCGCATCTATGTGTAAGACCTGTTCCTGAAACTACCTTAGACGCCAGTAACTAGGGGACAGGGGCACATTACATAGCATACATACTGTATTTACTACCAAGAAGGACCAAGAAGAAACTGTGGTGAGATTGGATAGTCGTTTTTGATTTTTCCAAGGATCTCAACGGACTTCCAAGAATCTTGAGCCAGTCAAAGTATATAAGTAGGCTTTATCTTTGTGTGTTTGTTTGTATGTGTGTGTCAACAAATTGCAAGGTTCAGGATAGATTGTCTTCATCCAGCCTGCCCTGGACTATGTTGAAATCACGTCTTGTATGGATGACTTGCAGGAGAAAAACATCCACACATAACAGAAACATACAGTACTGTACTAGCTCCAGGCATGGTGGAGAGCTTCCTGTAATACATAGACGGTCTTCATTTACAATCTTCTAGTCTCTACATGCTTTGGTTGCCATGGCAGCAGTGCGGTTTCTTCTCCACCACCTTCTGCTTCTCATGTGAGCAGGATTGTTGGGTCCAGTACAGGATCGGGATCAGTGTGGCACAAGACTGCATCTCACATCCCTGGACTCAAGCATTCGATTGTCGTAATAGTATCTCCGGGCCTGTTGTCTGACAACAGAATGCAATATCTGATGTTCTTAAACAAGGCTGCAAGTTTATTCATAACGCATCTCTCTCATAATTGGTGCCATTTGTAGCAGTATGTGTTTGCCCTCATTCCATTGAGTGTTTTCTCCAATGTGCCATTAGAGAAGATAGACACTGTAAGGCAGATATTTATCTCTTCAAATCACAGGCAACTAACTCCTTGAAGGACTGACAATTGATATTTGGAGAACTGATATGAGTGTAACCAAATGTTACTAGTTAAAAGAAGAAAAAAAAAAAAGTGTTGTGCTCACTATAAAACACAGTGCATATAGTTCTTCTCCAGGTATATACTTGTATGATATGGTGTAACCATTTATATATATCATTTGAGTATAAATTACTAATCAGTGCAGTGCCATGCAAAGGGCTTTTTATGGTTGAGCCCGCTCACTATTCCTCACTGACGTTAGCAGTTATCAGCTAACACTCTCTGGCCCCACCTACAGGTTTAGCCAGGCAGTCGCATAGCTGACGGTCCTATTGGTGTATTGGAATCATTTTGGAGACTTTGTGCCCTTTGTATTGTTCTGCAACAGTACTACCTTAACATCTGTTCAGTACGCAAAACCAAGCTATCAGGTCTTCAGTCATTTATTTATTCTCCTTCAAGCTGAGAATTCAACATAATGAATGTCACTGTCTTAGTGTGGCCTGACTTACACTTTTTAGCAAGAGACTGTCAAATGGTAATAGTTAGCAAAAATACTTGTAGCGGTAACGCTACACATAGAGTAGACTCTCTTGTGCTGCAGATTAGCAATGACTGACAAAAAACTGTTATTACAAGTAAATAGACTCACATCTCCTTTATTTTAAAGAAATAGTGTTGATGTTGAATGGGTTGCACTTGAAAATACTCCTGCGTCAGACATCAGGGTGAATATCACAAGTCTCTTGTCTTGCGACAAGCTGCAGGTGCTGAATAAGTGATTCTTTATTTAGCAATGCATAGTCATCTCATTTGTTACCAGGCTAGCCTTGCCTCTAAGGAACATTTGTAGGTGGAGTTTACAACAGAGCAAGGTTATGGATTCCTAGATGATGATGGTGAGAGGACATTAGTCGAGTGGGCTCTTTTAATATTCAAAATTCATTGACGAACAGCTGTCAGGCACTGATTAAAAATTAATTGTCAGTATTTTTATGAGGAATGGTATAGTTGAGTGTTGTAGTGCTGATATGCTTGTTCCAAATCGATGTGTGAGATGCATTGTAACAGTTGTGGCTGTTCATATGTCTTTTCCAGTCTGGTATATTATGCTGAGCTGGTTACTGAGTTATTGAAAGATTTTCTGCTCAGTTTGATAGAGGTTTCTGGAAAGGGTTTGCTTAACTTTGTTGACACAATAGAGAAAACACAATGCACTTGTTGATTTTGAGTTTCAGACAATCCTGCCTTCGCTAAGACTTATACTGTACATAAGTTGTTTGTAAAAAGAAAAAAAAAGTACAACATTTGATGTTATATAATATTAAGATCATAAAAATGGGGAACTTCCTGATGGATAAAGTTGAAGTTTACAGGTCCTCCGTCTGTAAGCGTCTTCTCTCCAAAGTTGAATGAAAGATGAACATAGAGAATTATATTATGTATAACAGTAGTGTTGACATTGCAGTTGTGTATTATAGATACTTTATATTAAATGTGCATCAGAGTCATATAGAGATGGAAATTATTTAAGAAGAGGATAATAATTCAACTATTTATTTCTATAAAAAAGAGCGATGTCTATACTGTTGGCATGTTTGTGTTCAAGCATCAGTCATTCAGTTGCCTTCTTAACTGTTCTGCTGTTGTGGCAAGGCAATTATTAGATGTTTAAGAGCTTCGATTGCTTGCAGGTTAATGCCATTTGTCTTTCTTTAATCAAGTCTGTTGTTGCACTAGTGAGAGAAAAAAAGATATTTCAGATGTTTATTATTAGTGTTGTTTTTAATGTTCAGCTTTTTCTCAGTATTTGATGCACTTTTTCTAGAGCGCTTTTATTGGGCCCAGTGGTCACCGGTTTTGTCAGGAACATTACTGGTTTCTGTCAACGTGATGCCTGGTTTCCTCTGTTGTAGTAAAGCTATGGGCTGCTCACTTACATGATCATGTCATAGAAAGAAGATTCCGGAAACAGAACGATCGCCAAATGAAGCACCATAAGTAAACGAACTGTGTACAGTTAGCCTTTGGTAATGAAGAAAACATGTGCTTATTCCAATGCAGACCTACTGTATTTTTCTCTCGTAGACTATCTCGCTCATCTCTCATTGGTTGCGAAGTTCATCACTGAACCTGATTCAACCACATCCAAGTGCTTTTTTTTTTTGGTTCATTGCCAATATGACCTTACGCTCACCTTTGTATTCGTTACTGTCTTAAGGTCGCTGGGTATGAACAGCGTTTTCCTTGAAACCATACGCTTTATTTCTTTTACATTGGCTTTACATGGAAAAGGACCTGCTGAAATTGTTCTGGAGCGTGACGCCTCTAGAATATAAGAATTACAGTGCTAACAATTCCAAAACTATTGTGTCTTACTTCCCTTTTGTTCTGACATTTCAAATGTCAAAACATTATTTTTTTCTTTTTTTTTTTTCTTATTTATTTACTTTGCATTGATTTAGCATCTTAAGCATCACTTAAACCGGGGTGCTGCCTTGTTGACACATTAATTTGATTGTTTTTGGGTTTTATTGTTATTCATATTGTGATGGAGCTGCCCCACTGTGTCACTCTGAGTATCTGTTCATCAGTCTTAAGGTCTTTCATAATTTACCTCTCTGTACATATTTCCTGTATGAATGATTGTACTCTGCCCATTTGTCTGAATTGTATTTTACACATTACCTCAACACTTATCTGGGCAACTAAGTGTGCACTTTTTTTTTTTCTAATTTTCTTTTTTTTTTTTGACGCCATTGACAGATATGCAGATTAATGTAATGAACTTCATGTTATGTTGCTAGTATGACAAAATGGGTTTTGTTGCTGAAAAACTTTTCCAATAGAGGATCAGCATTCTGAGACGACTGCAATAGATGAAAATGTTTTATTATTCATTTTCACTTCCTCCATTCCTTGTCATCAATAAAATTGCTTAATTACATTCGCAAGAAATTTCGGGCTAGTTTTTTTTAATACGTTTGTTTCATTATTCAAATTGAGGGAGCAGATTTTTTTTAATCAATATTTGGCATAGATCATACATCCTTAAAACAACTATATAACAATAATAATAATTTTATTAGTATAGCCTTTTCTAAGACAAACAGAGATATGGCCATTATGGTGCTGGGCTTTGCTGAACCAAGCATTGTTCCAACTTTAAAACCCTTTACTAGAGGTGCATTGAATCATACTCTACTGGTGTGTTGGCAGCTTCACAGTTCCACTGTAATGATGTATTATATGTCATTACATAAATGCTAGCACAAATGTCGAATTTGTGACTACATAATTCTTAGTTCGTGTCACAATTTAGTACTTGTGTACTTGTACTTATGTTGTGTATTCATACTGTATTTGTCAGAGGTTGCTGCCATGTCTGGTGTTCTATTCTTGGTCTTCAAAACAAGATAATTATTATGTTTGCTTTTCTTCTACTGACAATTTCCAAATACACGCTTACAGACAGGGTCAGCTGCAGACCACATTCTCAATAATAGATTAAACCCTTTTCATTGAAGAAACTGTTTGCACATTCCAGCGTCTGTACGCTCAGGGTACCTCAACAGCTATAGTACAGCCTTATATATAAGAACGTCTTGTGGATTCATTGTAAATATCTCAGTAAATGAATGACTGTGGCAAAGTGCTATCTCAGGTTTATACTATGTTCTTTTAGACACCAGATGTGTGTACAGGGAAGGCAGTTATCCAGTCCAGAGAGAGCAGGCATGACATGAAAGATGGTCCGCAAATGTGAAGCTGATTAAATTGTCACTTTCATTTGCTGTCTTTCCAGGAGACAGGAAGTTCCCTTGATGGATTTCCTGCTGTACTTTGCTCATTGTTTCCAAATTCAGAGCAACCTGGATCTGAAAAATAGGGCAGAGGCTGAAGATAGGCATGAGTTTGTGGACTCAATAACGCATAAAAGCAGCTTCAAATTGATGCTGGTGAGAGGATTATACCAAGTAAAGCTCCCTACATCCGTCACCATGAGCCACCTCGCTGACAGCTACTATTACAGCTCTGTGTGTGTGTGTGTGTGTGTGTGTGTGTATGTGTGTGTGTGGGGGGGGGGAGTTATTGATCAACTGATTGATTGGCATACTTCTTCCAGGATAAAGTCCTTCTCCTTGGGTATGGCTATCTCTGCCAGTCTGAGCTAGGCCTTTGCCAATAGCAAACATTGCCCCTGTCACTACTAACCATGGCAACAGTGAGACTGTGACTCCAGTGGAATCCAAAAGGGAAAAAGAAGAGAGCAAAGGTGTCCGGTAAGTCTTGTGTCACCCTTCCCTCAGACTGTGAAATAGAGGTTAGAGTTGGTCGGTGAGCAGATTCAAACTTCCTTTCATTTAAGTTCGCACGTATGAAGGGAAACGTGACAGGTCTGCAAGTCTGGTGGAGCAGTAGATGTTTACCACATGCGTCTCCATTCATCACCACTAGAGGGACTCTGCCCACCTTCACAGCCTAAAGCCATCTTGGCTATGAACAGCCCGGGGATAGATAGTCTGAACCCAGAACCATGCTGGTGCTTCAGAGGAGGATAATTCCCACTTCCACCATTAGTTAAGATAATATCCTCAGAATACTCCTGTTGTGGACTGGGAGAGTAGGCAGATGGTCAACTTGGACCATTATGAGAGCATTTTTTATCAAATGCAACTATATATAGATTTTTTTGATTGTGTTTTTGGCTTAACATGATTAATCATAAATCGATCATAAATGTGTCTTTGTCCACCATCATCCAGAATAATGCAGATAAGTTCCCCCAACAATGTATAATTACCTTCCCTCTACTCTGGTCAAGTAGGCCTGCTTTCAACTTAAATTGACTACTAGTCACTATGCGTGTGTGTGTGTGTGTGTGTGTGTGTGTGTGTGTGTGTGAGAGAGACCTGCAGTATACATCCATCACTTGAATTGTACTTGTGTTTAGCTTTCTTAAAATGTTAAGTTACATTTTTCAGTGTTGTGGTGAAGAAGGAAATTCTTTGTGTCATGTGACGACCACCATCGCACCACCTGCCACCACGCCAACAACCACCACCACTACTGAGAAGGAGATTGTGCGTTGGGTGGGGGTTGGGTTAGCAGTTGGGCACAGTTGTGAATGGTTCTTATTCTTTTAATGCATTTTTGGGCTGCGTGGCCCCGCTTCCTCATCCTCTGCATCTTCCTCTAGCACACACTGCTGCCGTATACATATCCTGGGTGAAGACGAGGAGCTTCACCTTCAACTGGGACCTTAGCATAGACAAATCTGCAGGCCGGCCTTGCTTCATGGTTCTAATCTTGTTCTTGGTATTTCCAAGATAAGAAAACCTACGTGAATATTTTATAGTATCAGTGTCAGTATGGTATCAACAAACAACAAAGTCAAATTGTTTATACCATTGTCTTGTAGAAGACTCTTCTCAAAGTTACTAATGTGTAGAGGTGGGAAGTGGGTTCAGATGATCTCAAAAATCTAATGTTCAGTTTCAGTTTCCGCTGCTGAGCAAAACTTTTTTGCAGTTCTTTTGTTTTATTTTTTTTATTTATTCTGTTTTTTCACACAAGCATCGGAGAAACTGTTTGTCCAAAAGAAGTGGTTTGTTCGAACGCCATCTGTCACTTTGGCAGATTAATATGGGCTTGGTGCCTTCCTCCCTTTCCATCTGCACTCACTTTGCTTGCTAGCTCTCGTTGATTCAAAAGGGGAAACCAAGGTGTACAAAAGTGGGAGACGGCTCTAGCTTGTGCTTTATACAGACCTCTGCCTCATTGTATTATGGGATATTTATGGGGATAGAAGAAGGAGGTGAAGTTAGGATGTTTGATGGAGAAACATGGTGTGTCGCATGTTAATTGACATAATTGAGCTTTCAATGTTTCATGATGATACAGTTTTTATTCTGTTAAACTCTTTTTCTCAGTTTATATTAAGTCTTGCCATTCTTTTGAAATAACATAACATTAAGTACAGAAGGCACTTACAAAAAAAAGTTAAATTATAGACACTGTTATTATAAACATTAACTTAATGATTAAAAAACAGAAAAAACGAAATGATAAAGACAAGATATGACAGCACCCTTGGCAACTTTTGAACAGTACATATTGAATAAAATCTAGTATGATTTTAAACTACAATACAGTAAAATCAATACACATTTGTTAACAATTTAATGCCCGAGCTATGCTTTTATATGTATAATCTTTATTTTTTTAAACGTAGAAAGCTTGAAAGACAACAGTTTTGTTTGTTTTTCACTAGTCAGTGGTTCTTTTTTTTTTTTTTCTTTTTTTTTTTACTTATTAGGCTTTGTGGTTTCAGCGGTGTGCAAGTCCTGGTACATCTCTATCAGGCGAGTGGCTTCTCTCTGTCCTGACAACAAAGCACCATGGGTAGTGGAATAATATTTTCTGTGGGTGGCCTCTCCAGCGAAGAGGACCTGTAGAGGCTGGGCAGGAGCAAAGGGAAGGAACGGGGAGGGAGCGAAAGAGAGAGAAAAGGAGAGAAATAGAAGATTAAGGAACACAACATATGTTAGGCCTTCCAACTGCATGTGAGTCACGCCTTTCTATTTTCGGTCACTCTCTTTGATTCACTCGTCGCCGTGTGTACGAGGGCACGCTTTCTGCCTGAGAGCTAGTCTGTGGCCAGGTTGACGGGGTTGAAGGAAGACTTCTGCAGGGAGTTTCATACTGTTCCTACAGCAGCAGTAAGTGGGCACACAGATTCTCCCCCTCCCCCTCCCCCTCCACCAAAACACATCAGGTTTCATGGTCTCGACTGGCTGGCTGGGAATCAGGATTCATAACTCATCTGACACAGGCTGCGCTGGCTTCACTTTTGCTCTGACATGACATGGTATTGATGACACAAGCACATTGACAGGATGCTAGCTAGCAGCGCATAACTGGATTGTAAACATCCAAATGTAAAAGTGTAAATGTGTAGTGAGAAAATGAATTAAGACATTTTCACTGATTAATAGAACCGGACTACTGAATTTCACCTCTGAAATATGTTATGTCTGTTCCTCTGGGAAGTGCGATGTGTATTAGGGAACAGTAACTACTGTCTCCTATAGTTAGAAACAAAAGATAAGTGGGTTATTCCATCTCTCAGTTTGTCACATGACACCAATGCACAGCTCACACATGTTTACATATGACTGGATTTTTCTAGATCACAGGTTTAGGTCTGTCTGTGAATTAAGATCAGCGCAACTTGCAGGCAGATGCCAGGCAGGGGCTGACTAGGTCACTATGCCCAGCTACAGTACACAAGCACGCTGTCTTGGGGTTCTCCTCACCGGGGCCTTGGTGCTCTTGGCATAAGGCAGTGGCATGGCCAACCTCTCAAAATCCCCACCGTTGGACCCCACCCTGGTGAAGGAGTAGGAGCCTCGAATGTAGGGGTTACTCCCCCAAGAGGAGCGCAGGATACGCCTTGGCTTTGGAATGTTGGGGTTCCCTGTGGACGGAGAGATAGACAGACAGACAGACAGAGAGAGAGATAGACAGACAGATAGACAGACAGATAGATCGGCAGACATGGACAGAGAGATTGACAGACAGATATTGAGATAGACAGAGAGAGAGATAGACAGACAGAAATACAGAGACATATAGACAGAGAGATATTGAGATAGAGAGAGATAGACAGACAGATATTGAGATAGACAGACAGACAGAGAGAGAGATAGACAGACAGACAGAGAGAGACAGACAGACAGAGAGATCAACAGAGGTAGAAGAGAAACAGGGACAGAGATGACATGGGGAGAGAAAGAGAGAATTCAGGTGAATGACAATTTTCTCAAAACTGAAGTTGTGCCTCACGTTTAATGACTCTCGCGGGCCGCGTTGTCACTCTTCAGCTCATTCTCGGCTTTGAGTTCAGGCCGTTCACTGGGACATCCAAGTGCAATCTGCTAACACTAATCAATTCATGACCCTTTGCAGAGAAGCACGTACGCTAGTCCATATGTAATTAACCAACAGCTGAGGGGATTATAAAGCACTGACCTACATTAGGAATGTATGTGCGTTTGTGTATATGTGTGTATGCTGCTTATGAGTCCCAGCATGCATGTAGAAAGCACACTGATCTGCTCATGAAGAGACATTAACTGTATTTTTGACGGATGCTAAACTTAGTTTCTACCTTGTGACCCATTTCTGAGCTAATTGCCTTTCCACAGCTCTATCCACGGCTGAGCTGCTGTACATGCAACAGAGGTGCATCGCTTTCATTGTGATTCTTCAAACGATAGCGATTTTACAGTAGAATTCGTCGTATAAGATCCCAGCCGAGCGTCGGCTTGTCGTAACGCGTACCCACGTCCTAGCTGAGGAATATGGTTAAAACCGGTGTGCCGAGGTTGCAGCGTCCACAAATCTCTAAGCTCTCCAGGACAAGATTTGCAAAGCCATGCACTAACAACAACAATCAACATGCATTGTTTCACAGTGAAGGGTAACCTAGAGGAAAAAAGCAGGGAAAAGGCCATTATACATTATTTTATCATGTGTTTAGAGTAAAGTAACCTTGACAAACGGTGACTTTTTTTTTTTTTCTTTTTTTTTTTAAATCTTTCTTTATGAAGAAACGGGTCACGCAATCAATTTTCTATCAGCTTTTCTTTAATAAACTCTAAATGTCTCTAACTGCCCATTTTCTGTCTTCAATTTTCAGTTTTCTTTCTCCACCGTTACTCACAGATAATAGGAGGGCACTCTGAGTTGAAAGATAAAATACAGGATAGACTGAAACAGTTAAGCATCCGTTCCATTTTCTGTGTGTGTGTGTGTGTGTGTGTGTGTGTGTGTGTGTGTGTGTGTGTGTGTGTGTGTGTGTGTGTGTGCGTGCTGTATATAACTGCGATGTACTAAATACAGTAATGTATGCAAATCAAAGCCTGTTCCACTTACTCTGTGTCTTTACCTTATCTGATGTAGGATCAGTCCCACTTATGCTGG
>OMKK01017385.1:1976-18835 GCA_900302305.1 Polymixia japonica
GGAGGCCACCCCGCGCATCAAGTATGCGCTGAGGGGAGCGAACAGGGGGAAAGGGGGGGATGCCGTCTCATCGAGTGCCAGGAGTGATGGCGTGAAAACGCACAATGTCACTGAGTGTGTTTTGTTATGTGCCTGTTCGGTGAAGGGAGAAGACAGGGAAGCGAGGGAGTTGATGAAATGATTACATAGCAGCCGAGAGGGGAAGGGGGCCTAGTGTTGAACAGCCGGCAGAAACCATCCTTGTTTAACACAGTTTTACAATGCCCCCAGAGAGTCCGTGTGCTTCGGGGGAAACAGAGGAAAGGTACGCTCTTTATCCTTCAGTAGCTCTGCTGATAGTGTTCCGTGAAATCACAATTTCGCCTCACCTACTCGGTTGGCCACCTCGGAAAACACTATACGTCAACCAGCTTGCTTCCCCTGGGACTGATCTGACAAGGACCCAATCTGTGCATCATGGTTACAATCCTAAACGGGGTCTTGAGCATTAAAGCTAGGGTAGGCAATTTGTTTTAGAAGCATTTTTTTGTTATATTTGTAGAAATTCTCTTTACATCCCGACAGCAATCAATAAATCAAATGCTCTGACAATAAAAAATAAAAAATGACATTATCTGTGGCTGCCGCAGGCCTGTGATAAGCCCGTCCAATCATTTAATTCAGCCCGCATAAAACGATTGGACGGCCTACCTGCCTGTCAACGATGCGCTGCGCTCCTCTCCCCAATGCTCTCTCTCTCGTGGACTCGCAAGTTTTGGGGGAGTGGCTTTGGAGGGAGGGACTGGGATTTTTTCGGTTGGATGCTAGTGTACTCTTGCTAGTTTATCCAAAGTCGCCTACCCAAGCTTTAAGAGAATGTATTACCGGGTTATAATAAATTGAGCAGACAAATGAAAAGGTCGCTAATGCAGCGGGGTGGCGTAGCGAGCAGGGAGGCTGTCCTTCACCAGAATGCCCGGGTTCAAGGCCCGGGGCAGCACGCAGCCACCCTGCTGAAGCGACCTTGAGCAAGACAGCGAAATCCTACCATCTCGCAGGGCACTGGTCTGTAGCCTACCCTGACCTCTGACCTTCCCGTTGAGGGGGGCAAGTGCAAAGACAGTTTCTCTGAAAGATCAACATAGTGTCACAACTGACTCCCTCCAATAGCAGCAGCAGTAACTAGTTACAACTTCGGCTACAACATTAGCTAGTGCTGATATCCCATTGATAAACACATTAAAAAAACTAGCCTGGGTTTCAGTCTATAAGGCATTATTCACTACTTGTCATTGCATGAAGTGACCAACAGGCAGCACAGTCATAAATATGCAATATGAAGGCACATGTGCTCACCATGTGGATGTTAGTAGTAGCCCAAATATTCTCTTCAGACAACCACATGAAAGCTCCGCTGTAGCAATTACATACATATCGACATGCTTCGGATGCAGTAGGCAGACGTATGCACGGCGCTTCATATCTTCCCCCAGAATCTCATTTCTCTTTCCTGTAGTGGCCTCATTATACCACGGCCCTACTGGTGCAGAGCTGGATGTAGAGTTCAGGGGGAAAGGACTTGTGTGTGAATTTAATCTCTCTCTTGACTTCTTGCATTTCCTGGCCACTGCCATTTTCCACCCCCCCCCTGACTTTCATCTCATAGCTTGGTAAGGAGGGATCACTTCCTGTACCCACTTGTATGATCATACAAGCCAATGTTCTGGCCACAACGCCACAGAACGAATGCACACGCACGCACAATGTACGGGTTTCCTCAATATTATCAGCTGGCAATTACCCTTTCAAAGTTATAGGCATAATTGCATTGGTATACATCTAATCAATAAAATTAGCATAAAAATATAATTACAGTGCAATAACACGAGGTTCATTTTTTAAGGTATTCACATTTATAGAAAACATTTTAGAAAAAAACAAACAAAAACCTTTTAGCCCTGTGTTACCTTTCATAAAAAAAATAAAAAATGCTCGCCCTGTATTCCAAGGCCCACACAACTTGTATTAGGAGTATCACCTTCTTTATGCTGGGTCATAACAGGTGTCTGGGTCTCTTTGGTGTACGACACCGTTTCACGCGGTGGGAAGTCCACATGGGTGATCTTGGCCATCGCCAGCTTCAGGGGTCCACGCCTAAAAGCACAGCACAGCTCAGATATTGCACAGCTCGGGGTTACTAGAGGGCAGTGAAGATCTTAACAGGACAGTGCAAACACAGCATACAGAACAGTTCTGATACGGTGACCATTCTCACCTCATACTGTACACCTCAGTGTAAGCCGCTCTGGATAAGAGCGTCAGCTAAACGCCTAAAATGTAAACGTAAATATTGTAACCATTCGCATCACCTTGCAAGTTAAAATAATTTAGCCACAAGTACTGACTGAAATAAGTAAATACGATTTCCCATGGGACAAGGAATGGCCTGATATTTAGCCAACAACCAATTTAAGACAAAGTTGTTGTCCGACACGCTCATGCATGCAGTATGTGATTGTTAAGTTTGTCTGACTGCATTACAAGGATGAATCTGAAGGACACGTAACCATGCTATAGATTGAGAGAAGGGAAAATGACCAGGAAAGGAGAGAAGAGAGTGTCCAGTACCCCAGCTCAGAATCAGAGTGAAGTTGAAGAGTGGACGGGTCAGAGTCCCAGTGCAGAGTCCTGGTTAGTGTCACAGCAGCAAGATGGCATTAGTGAGAGAGAGAGAGACAAGCAGGCAAAAACCAGGAGAGGAAATATGTTAGAATTTAGGCACACAACATGCTGATTGGAACAGAGATTACAAAGCATATTTTTAAGCAAAGACGTAATGAGATTTGCATGTTTTTTCCACTTTTTTTTTTGCCATTTCACATTCCATATCAAAGCTCGCGTCTGCCCGCACAAAACCCGGGGACGGAGGCGTGTATCTGTTTGAAATGCGTGGACACACAGACTCGCTAAGCAGGATGACATAGGGTGTAATGCGCAGCCCGAGGGGCTGATACAGCCTGAACTGTGTCACACCAAAGGCTCCCGAGTGTCGTGTAGACAGAGAGGGGGAGAGAGACAGAACCCTCAGGGAGAAAACATGACCTCCATGTGCGTAGGAAATGGCCATGCTGGCGAGGGAAATGAGTCAACGCGTAGGGGGAAGAGCTCCCTGGGCCTGATGGGACGCTGGGGGAGCTTGAGTTTCAGCCCAGGGAAGGGGCTCTAATTAGGGGTTAAGAAGTCCCCCAGGCATCGTGGAGGCCTGCTGCTTTATTGTTCATTTAGAATTCTCCTAATTCAATGGCACACAAATTAAATAAACATGCACACCACTGGCATTAACTGGTCATCGTTCACTGTAATGGTACGAAACTTTCTGGCAGGTTTTGGCTTAGGTGCTCGCTAGTGCTTTAGAAATTCATAGCCTGTTTGTCCGCGTTTCGGCTGTGTTCCCTGAACGACACATGGCTTGCAACACAAAAAATAAAATGCCATTTCTGTAAAGAAGAATCAAAATGCCTCAGGAAAAGTAATTTACTGTGTAAGTGGTTTGAATCTTTAAATATCCCTGATGTCATTATGATAGCATAAGCATCGTCTTTATGACGGGTTTATGAGTCGATGTAAAGATCTGTGAAATGTCATGGGTTTAAAAATAAGTTTTCCTTGGGCGAAGAGACTGCTCTGCATTTGTATCATAATAAAACCCTCGGTGTCACTTCCGCACTTAAAGCAGCACAGCACTGCGCTGGTCTTAGCAGATAAAGGTGCTTTGCTGGAAGAACGGAAAGCATTTTGTGATTAAAACATTATGTTAATAGGTGTGGGTGTGCGTGTTTGTACCTGGGTCCCACGGCGCCATCAGAATCTTGGCTCCCTGCCTCGCTTGGTGTGCCCACCGATTTGGCGGTTGGAGACATGGGAGGAGGGACTAGATATTGAGACAAGACAGGAATCATCTGTTACTGTGTGCAGAGGCCGGGCTGGTCACAATGGAGCAAAAAGTATGCTGTTGTTGTAATGAAAGGCATTATTGCTTTTAAAGAGAAAACAATGGAAGGGCATCAACATCCAAAAGGAAAATTCCATTAATGCCACATGCTGGGAGAATGTGTTACACAACAGACAACAGACAACAGACTTACAGATAGCTACTACATAAGTCAGTATGCTATTTTGTATAAAGCATTTAAAAAGTTGGTCAAAGTAACATACAAAAATAATTAAGAAAAAAGATAAGATGTTAAAATAAGATATTTAATAAGACGTTAAAAGACATGCTCAAGCTGCTTTTTAAAAGAAGCAGTAAGGACACAATAACATTGACCATGTCTTCATTGAAGGCTCAAGGAAATAAATTTAAGAACAATTAGAGTAGAAAGGTGTATAATATATATATACATATACACTCCATCACCTATCTGTTTCATTCTACACAAAGGTTCTTGTTTGCATCTTAATATGCTTCATGATGATTCTTTTGTGGATCTCTTCTGCCACCTGCTGTTAGCAACAAGACATTGCTAATTAACAGTGACTCTCAGGATTGCCTCTGATTTACAGAAAACATTTTCATGTAAAAATATATGAATATGTGATTTTATTATTTGGACATTTCCCTGAATCATAATAGCTTCTGGAAATCTTAATATAAATACATAGACATTATTTCACTTTTACCTGTTGGTAGCAAAAAGTTGTGATTTAGCTTACATGCCACTTATTATTTTAGTTATGATACTTCTTCCTGCCGTTTGGTTAGTTACACGTGCTAACCTATGTTTGCCTTCACGAACAAAAATTAAAGTTTTAAGAAATAAATGAATGTGCCGTTATTTAACCTATTTGACATTAGGACAAGTAATTTATCAAATAAGTAATACAGATGGAAACTTTGCAGTGACAAATTATATAAACCCCCTAACATATGTCTGTCCTTAGTCATCTCATACTTCTCTTTTGTCTTCCAGACAAATTACTTAGCAAAACTGCTGCCAGTCAAATCTGTTGGTAACAACGTAGGAAAACTAAAGAATAACTACGTTCAATATATATACCATAGAATGGCAAATCAAAATTTACAGACCAGATAACACTTTTTTGATTAATCACATATTATAAAGTATTAAAGGTACAAGTTGCGATTGGTTTTTAAGTGTCACCCTGTTGCAGCTAATCAAGGAATTACAACAACATTGTTGTTTTGTACATTGCCTCAGTCGGCATCAGCCATCTTTCACTTAGTGAATTCTGGCAGGAAATACAGAGGAGTTCTCTGTGTTCGAGTGGCTTTGAAAGGTTTTCTGTTAGGCAAAATGCTTCATCAGCCACATCACACCATTTACAAAACAAACAGAAGTGGGACAATGTGACCATTCAAACCAATCGCGGATTGTGCCTTTAAGCCCATATATGAAAATGATGCATCTTGCACTTAAAGACAAGGAGGGAGCCAGTTAGCCAATGAAGCTATGCTGAGCAAAGTTCTGTACAAAGACCTCCAAAAGATTTGTGATCTCACTTACCAACAGGAACATCTGGGGTTATGCCCATACTCTGCAGGAGGGCCTCAGCTTCACGCCTCTTTTTCTCCAGGTCAGAGTCATCCTGGTGAGGTGTGGCATCTTTCTTCTGGTCCGCCTGGAAACATGTCAATTTCTTTTATTATTAAAGCACAGCCTTAAACAGAATTCAAATAGTGCTATGAAGAATCTAGTCTTAATTTGCTAATATAAACAAGTCTCATGTAAATCTAGAAATATAAGCACAAACACTATCATGAAGTAATCAAGAGACAGCTCTTGGAGATGCCCCATTAGCAATGAGCATTGAGGGCAAATTGACAGTAACCTGGTGAATTGTGTGGACATATGGGGATCTTTTATAGAACAAAGATACTACTAACTTGGATTTCCAGTTAGAATTTTGAGTAACATGGGGGCAAAGGCACCTTAGTATTTACATGTGGAACTTATACCTCTTTCTTCTTGCGCTCCTCCTCCTTCCTCTTTTTCTCCTCTCTGATCTGTGCCAACCGTTGTTTCTTCCTTTCGAGCTCCGCTTTTAGCTCACTTTTGTCTGACATGTTGGCAAACACTTGACATACAGGGCAAAACAGTTGTTATTCAACAGTAAAACCACAGTGCGCAAACTTCAGTGGGTTATTTACTAAAAGGTTCAAGCACCATCTGACTGCTGATGCTGCATTGAAGGTGTTGGACAGACAAGCACTACTAGCCTAAAGCGTACACCTTAATTTAATTTTAGCTGAATATCATATCCATTCCAGCAAATTTGCTAATTAAACAAAAGTATGTAGTATTTAATGCCTTCTTAATGTCATATGTGGAGAGTATAAAGCATTGCATCAATTCTAAAGCCATGAAGACCAAAATATTATGAGATACATTTTGTGTAAATTTTATGTCCATGTTATAACCTCGAGAAACTTGAAATGACTATTTTCTGTTGTTCCTGTGATATTCTATATTTTTTTCCTATGTTTTACTAGTAGCCTAACCGGCTAACTTGGCAGAGCAGAGTAGACTTAAGAACAGAGCGTGTCATAACGTCACTGCCTTTGGTGTCAGAGTAAATTAGTAGTTAAGTAGTTAATGTGGCGATGCAAAATTAGACTATTTCCTCCTATGCATGTAGCCAGTTACAGCGCTAGCTAAATAATAAATGTAATCCGGCTACAGATACAGACCGGCCGACGGCTAGCTAACCAAGAGCCCCACCCTGCAGTTTATGGCTGAACAGTTTAGACTCCAGACAGGTTAGTTCAATTATAACGTTACTGGCGGTTTGTAAATAAGCAGCTTGTTAGCTAATCGTGGTAGTATCGTATAACTCAGAACTAGGATTTCATCTAATAAAACGCAACAAGCGAGGTTAGTTTTATGGAAGGAGCACAACAGCGTCGGAGTAACTTACAATGAAATGGGCCTCCGGACACTGCTAGTCGGTGTTGTGCTGAAATTTTTATCCCAGGACAGATATCCGAAATCTAGCAAGGGGTGAAATTTGGGCACAACACCAGAACTAAGCAACGCGAAGAGGAGTAGAAATCTGGCAGGGGGTGAGATTTGGTCACAACACCAGAACTAAGCAACGCGAAGGGGAGTGGAAATCTGACAGGGGGTGAAGTATGGGCACAACACCGGCTAACGTAGCCTACGGAGCTACACAGACCTCAGTCACTGTTGGGTGATCGTTACAAAGACTACGCGTGGTGAAACTGGATTCTTTCAAAGGTCATACACACGTTCAGGTCATATAAAAACATTGGCCCATTCAATCCAACACCTTCTTACAGATCATGTCTAGGTTAGCTAGGTTAAAGCTACAGCAGTGTATGGAGCCCTAGCAGTGCTGTCGTGAGCCTCCGTCTCTGGTGATTGCAAAACGACTACCGGTAGCTAGGTTAACTTAGCAGTTCGAAAATAACATAAAATAACCAATGTTACGGATAAGTGAGCTCAGGCCACTTTGTTGGGTAACGTTGTATAGTCAACAAACCTTAGATCGGGTTGGCGCACTGACAGCAAGCCCTTTTCCTGCAACAACAGCCAAACACAAACCAATTATGTGGCTAGCTACAGATGCTGAGAAGAGACAAACTGAATATTTTTGCTGATATGTCACTTAAGTGGCTTTGCTGCTACTGTGACAGCACCTTCATCTCAAGGCATTTCACAACTGAAACATACGTATTAGATTTAAGTGTAAAGTACCGTCCCTGGATATAATACTTAACAATTTGTTGACTCAGATTTCATATTGTGAATGAGTGACACAATATAAAAACTATAGGAATAAAGGAGTGCATTTTATTCCTAGTTTTCTTGAGAGACTAGATGTAACATGTTTGTTTAAGTCCGTGGTAATCACAAATATTTGATACATGAACAGAGTTATTTTTATTGTCTATCTATCATACACAAAATTTAAATATTTAACAGATGCCAAAAACCAAAATGCTCAAGGAATCCTCAGGAAGATGCCAGTCAGTTGTTAGTGCAACTGCAAAATATTTTATTGTAAACATAGGCAGATTATGACCATATATATATATATATAACATCACAATACATACATACTAATAATAATAATAAAGCTGTATTGTAATAATGCTATTTGACAATATAGCATATTAAGATATTATCTTAATAATATTATCAGTAGATACATACCAAGAACATCATTATTTACTACATTAATTTCCAAATAGTGATGAGTAAACAATTTGAAAAAATACATTAAATCAGCCAATACTGCAGATGTTAAATAACCAATTTAAGGTGCTTAGAGACAAAGCTCTGTATGAAATTATGGAAGGACTTTGTATTTTCTGTGCAACTTTCTCTGACCAGTAGAGACGGGATATAGACATATTTATCATTGGATACAGAATCAGCAGTGAATTGAGTTCTGTGAAATCAGTTGACTGGATCCAAGTCATCTGATTTATTATTTCTTCTTCTGACATCCTCACACGCCTCTGGGTCAACTCGGCCAGGGTTTTGAGAGAGGACTGGACTAACTTTGGTGTCGGCTTCACCTCCCTCGTTGGTATGCAGAGAGTGCAAGATCTGGTCACTGGGGCGTTTCCAAGACCTTCGAGTGGCAATCCAGAAGATGAAAGCTCCAAAAACCACAATGAGAATTCCCAGAATGTTCACAAAGGTTGCCTCTGGGGGAGAGTCCTTATACTTTGGGTCTTTCCTTAAAAACAAAGTAAAAAGTTGGCATTCTCATACTAAAGGTTAGTATCATTTTGTGCATGGATTTTAGAAACTTCCCTATGTTTTAATTTCCCTCTATTGATACTTACAGGCCAAAAATGAGTTTCTCTGTAATGCCCATGAGTGCTGTGGCTATTATGCTGGCAAAGATCAACAGGCCACTGTAGACATGTAGGGGCATAAATGCTCTTCTCAAGGATACAGGTGTAATGGGTATTAGATATACACCTAATCCTAGAACGAGCTGCTCATGGAAGGAGAAAAGACCAAACATTCACTAGACAGGTAGCCTATTGTATTAGCATAGGCCAGGTTGTTGACTAAACACCACATTTTCACTATATACACAGGTTAAATTTGATGAATTTAGGTATTAAAGTATGACATAAGTAATACAAAAATGTGGTCTACATTAGTTCCAGGTAGATGAAATTAAATGTAGTTTGTCCCACAACCAATCTATAGTGCAGCACAAATGTAGCCTATTGCTGCACAAGGATGTAAGATACCACAAACCAAACTCCAAATTATTGTCAATTGAATAGTTTAGGACTGTACAACATGAAGACAAAATCTGAGACATATTTATTAATTTTCAAGTTATGAGCATATGTTGTTAAATATCAAAGTGAATTTACCTGTAGAGAGTATAGTATTATAGCTGCCAGTCCCACCCAGCTATGCAGGCTATACATATTGGGGATGTTCGCAGTATTGTGGAAGTCAAATACTGCTACAAATGATATAACAGCAAAAATGAAGGCCAATAAGTGTAGGCCTGCGTGAATAAACTTCATCATCAGCTTGCTGCACTTCCATGTCCATGGGAGTCTGTACACAATGATGGCTGAAAGGGAATATCATCCAGTATCATTCAACACATTATCAGTGCAAATACCATGATGCATTCATTAGCAGGCTAATAGTAACAGTTTAAAAATGTTTTCCTTATCTTAGCCCCCCACGTCACCTTTGCCTCATTTCACTGTGCTTTCATCATTATTCATTATGATAAATTACAAACAAATTTCAAAGGTTGATGAACAGCGAGTCAAGATTATAAAACATATATTGGATTAAGTACCTACGTCTGGTTAATAATGTACAAATATCAAGAGGAATTTCAGGAATTTGGCACTTCATTCATGGACTGACTTATCATATCTAGTCTTACAATTTTCACGCATTTCGCATTACTCATCGATACCAACTGAGATCTGTGACAAACTGAAACGGGTCTACGAACACATCTGCTACAGCTTATAAACATTTTTCAAATAAGAGACTACTTTAAAACTCATATGACAACCATACTGAAACAAAGATTATCTCACCTATTCCCTGCAAAAAAATAAGTCCGGTAACCATCAAAACCGGATGCCAGTTGAATTCAGGCAGTCCTCCATCCCACGCTAAACCTTCTTTAAAGTAGAGCACCCATATCAGTACAAATATTATAGAGACAAAACCGACAGACGCAGCTGCGGAGAGAGCGAATGCGAACTGCTTGAAATCCTCCATGGCCATCAGTGAACGTCAACAGGAACGCAAACCCCCGACGGAGGAAGTAGCTCAAGGAGCAGTTCTCCAACTAAAAACATTTCAAGAGGTTACCCGAGGGGACGGAACGTGATCACATGACCGAAAGTTATGAAAAAGTTAAGAGCCACTTTCTTTTGTAAATGCCGTTACAAAAGCATCAGGATGGCAATTTTAAAACTATATTTGCACATTGAAAACTATATATAAGACTATACAATATGGCCCAACTACAACATTAGTTTGCTTCTCTGAAAAGGTCTATCTAAAAAATGTGTAGCCTGTGACTATCTCCATCATACAGTCAGGAAACCCGTCACGTTGAGGTTGCAGAGTGCTCCGATAAATTAGGGTGGGGATGCCTTCTTCTAGAATTAGTTGCTACCACCATTATTTCTTGTTAAGGAATAGTTTGCAAAGTTGAGACAAGACAATGAAAGAGGTATACTACAACCAAAGTCTTCGAGCAGGCGCAAATCAACACAAATAGATCTACAACTCAAATCATTTAAGGATATATTTGGCTACAACTATAATTTAGTGATAGCCACACACTATCTACCAA
Organism: Polymixia japonica; assembly: GCA_900302305.1. Classification (NCBI taxonomy): domain Eukaryota; kingdom Metazoa; phylum Chordata; class Actinopteri; order Polymixiiformes; family Polymixiidae; genus Polymixia; species Polymixia japonica. The sequence goes on from OMKK01017385.1 coordinate 12,807, forward strand.
CTTATTTGTGAAAGTAACTAAAAAAATGGGTGAGAAAAAAGGGGTGAGAGTGGTTTACCTATGTACTAGGCTATAGAATTAAAATCATGACTAAATATTATAAATGAGAAGCGAAAATCCATGTTTATTTTATATATCAAATATAAGAGTTTATTTATTTTTCTACTTATAAATTGAATAGCTCATTATAAGACAGAACAGCTCGAAATGCAGACCTCAGTTTGATAGAAAAAACTGTACAAATAGAAAAGTCATCAACACAAATATTTCCAAATTCTTAATAATAGCAGATTCTCATTTTGGCATTGAATAATTTCCTGCAGAACTGAATTAAGATGAAGCCACTTTACAGCATTACAACTTTATTTTCGGTTGGCCTGTAGTTTGTAGACATGGCAGCAGAAGTTATTGTTCTTTTGTTCAATATGAACAACCGTCTCTTTGTCAAAGAACAACTCATGTCGGTAAGTCTGAAATAATAAACAGGGCACACATAAATGCACAAATACATAGACAATTCAGCTACATTTTGCTTTATGTATTGCTGGAGCCACATTAGCAACTCACCTCATCCCAAGATTCCACAAGAGGAACCCTCTTTAATAACTGCCCAGTCTTGTTGTCATGCAGGCAAACATGAGCTCTTTGTTCCACCTCCTCGCTGTCAGTGACAACTACTGCCAGAAGGTCCAGCTCATCCTCATATTCTACTGTACGGAAGGTCTGTGAAGTCAAGGTGCATCACCACGTCAACCAGTCCTTTCATGTTTAGGACAGGAATACATTCATATGCATATGATGACGCAATGAAAATGGTAAAGCTGCAGACTTTTTTTTTTTTTTTTTATAAAATAAATGTAAGAAATTACAGAACATATTGCTAAACATTTCTGCGGCTACTGTGCCAATGATGAAAGTTTATTCATTCTGATACCTCTTGGTCTGGGTCATCATCCAGTTGATGAAATATTCTCTTCACTGTGCGGCCTGATGAGGTGACACTGACTTTGGAGGCAGCCTACAGTAGATGGAGAGCAGGACCATAAATAAACAATTTTCTGAGGGAATGGAAAGGCCTTTTCCTTTCTACAGTGATGAGATAATCAACAATGTGTCTCTGTCCAACTCGGTTGAGTGGGACTTCAGATAATGTCACACTAAGTACACTAGAGTGTCAGAGTGAGGTAACCTAAAAATGTATACAGCCTATGATGTCTTCTGCATGTAGAAGTAAATGTATAAGTAAAAAAGTATTATACTCACGTTGCGATGAGCAGTGATGGAGAAATCCTCAATTACTTTAGATGGCATACCGCTGTTCATCTCCCTAAGTGTTTTTAGCACTCTTGGGGGAAAAAAAACAATATTATTTGTTAAACATGGCCAATATTATATAATTAAGAACAAAAGATGTTAACAATTTTACTGACTGGATCATTACATGCACCCAAGAACATGGTATTGTTGGTGCTCTTTGTGTTGTCTTTTCAGTGAAGGTGTAAACACAATAAAGGCTTTTAATCTTTATTCTTCAGTTCGTTAACTCCCATACCGAAGAACAAGCATTGTTTTTCTTAAATGGTTAGCCCAGAGAACCTGTGGTACTCACTTTATGGTGCTAGGTCCAGCATGAATGATTCTTCCCGAGTCATCAGGGTGGAAGTAGATCCAATCAGTCTCCAAAGAATAGCAGTTCATAGCTTGTATTCCATTGGTTGCCTAATTTTAAAAGAGTACAAATATAGTTGTAAATATGATGACCCAAAATTAATTAATTATACAGCTGTCACTAGGCCTGCAAAATACTGAGTACTACAAAAAATACACAAAAGGCTTTCTTGGGGGTGAATATTGAGATTACGATTGTGATACATGTGGACAAAGCCATTAATGTATTATAATTTCTCTTACAGCACTTAAAACTGTCAGGGATTTGTAAACTGGATTTGTAAACACAGCAGAAACACTTTCTGGTCACATACTGGACAACAGCAATCTATCTCCCACATAAGAAATAAATGGGGTTGTGTGTCCAAAAAAAACATTGAAAAATTCTAAAGAATAACATCGCTGTTATCACACAGAGATAACCATTCTTGATACATGAAACAAACAGCTCCACTCAAATTTAAATACATTTTAGGAAAGCTTGACTTGGGACGGCATTTTGCTGCAGCCCTGCTCTGTCCAACGGCTCAAGACAATGGCTGTCCAAAACATCTGTGGCCCTTGAACAGACATGTTCAAAAGGCTCCAACCAACTCACAGCCAAATACCCTACCACATAACAGGCTAGGGGATATTTATGCATTATGGCCAATCACATTGTATATTTTATACCGAACGACCATTTCTATTTATACTGTTCAATAAATAGTTAAAATTAAGACTTTCAAATTACCAGAATGTTGTCTCCCAGTGAACAGATGTGATGGGTCCCCCTGTGTTTCTTATGGGGTGGTGTATAGATGTAGTGCCACGGGTAGCCTCCAATCTGTACACTATTATCAGAGCATGACACTTCAAAAAGCACTGGAGGGCAATCTGTGGAATAAGGATGAAACCATCAGATTTATTCCTCAGAGGAAACCATTCCTGTTTGTAGTATAATCAATCAGTAATAAAAAATCTTTCAAACACAAAGATATAGTCAGTCTAGACTGCCCTACCCTTGAAGTGGATATTCATTGGGATACCAAAAGGAACTTCTCCCACTGTTTTGCCCTCATGAAAAGGACTTTGCTCTCCAAGTGCCAATTTCTGTGTCATGTACTAAAAAAAGACAAAGGGGCTTTCAGATGAATTAACGAAAGTAAGAAAAAAAAGCAAGTAGACCCAAAAGAAAAAAACACACATTTAAATATTAATATATTCAAGGACCACGCCATTTTTGGATTCTTGATATTATCATTGACTGAAACACTTGTCACAAAATTGCATTGTAAAAATTGTAAAAATATGTACCTTATCCATGATGTGTTCAAAGCTGTAAAGCTTCACGGACTTGGTGCTGTGAGAGACAGCAAGGACACCTTGAGACAGCACAACATCAGTAACACTGTTCCCAAATACCTGAAAAGATAAAGATGTACTTTAAATAGCCGACTATGACTCCAATAAGTAAATTTGAAATATGCATACAAAAAGAAAGCATACCGTTTTGTTAATCTCCAAAATGGCCACAATTTGCAAGGGGAAAACATTAAAAATGGCCAGGTGCATCAGTGTATTCTGATTGATGCCTGCCTATGAAATGTAGAGGAAAAAAAGAAAGAAAAAGTCAGAAATTTCATCCAGCAATAAGATAGCCTCACTCTTATGATGGTTACAATTGGGCTATCCTAGTGGCTGCATAGCTAAGTACTCTCCACAACATGGATTTACATCAACGGTTCCTATGCATCCTGGGCCCAATACCTAATGGTGTTAGGCCCAGGATAGGATTAAAATTCCATGACAGGATGGCGTAGTGGTTAAACAGACCACCTCATAACCAGAAGGTCTGTGGTTTAATACCCACAAAAACCAATGTATCAATCAACAGCGTTGTGTCTTGTCAAAAGGTCCTTGAGCAAGACACTGAACCCCTACCTGTTCACTCACTACAAGTTGCTCTGGATAAGAGCACCATCTTCATGCCTAAATAAAATTGATAGACCTTAATTCCTATCTGGAATTAACCTTTTCACATTTACATGGTTTTCTAAAAATCCCAACCCTGGGAACCCTTTGAACAGGTACATGTTATTCACTCTCTCTCCTATCACACATTACTGTATGTTGTAAAGGAATGCAGAAATGGCATGAGCAAAAAAAACAAAAAACAAAAACAAATGAGTTGCTACCACCAAAAAAACAGGTTTACAAAAAATAACATTAAGTTTATTACCTGTCGGGCTAAAGGTGTCCCTTTGTTTTGAATGGACTTGACATAAAATGTCTCTTGAGGTACATCCCAGCCAAGGTACCTATCCAAAACATAACTAGGTTAACAGGTTCATATAAGGAAGAAGGTGATACAAAGAATAAATCACTTAACCCCCCCACTCTAAACCCAATAATTTGAAGATACCTGAATTTATGCTGTGGAGACAGGTACACTTTCTGGAGTTCCTTTCCTGTTTCAGCTGAAAGGCGATACAGCCAATTACTGGCTGTCAAAGCCAGGAGGCAAGGTTTATGATCAAACGGGGTAGACAATGCTTTCTCCTGTAAATAAAAACACACAAATGCAAATTTAGAGAACCATAGTCTATAAGTGCTAATATTTCAGAATTTTTGTCAATGTTTATGTAAATGGTGTCCAGTAAATCTTACAAGTGGGCTCTGACATAGTAATGCATCTTCTATTTTCTCCAATTTGGAACGGTTAGGCAACTTGTACAGAGGCTGAGGCTCTGCGTGAAGACTGAAAACAGAAGACTTTTAGCCTCACTGTGTCAACATGTAAATATTTTCCATGTTATTAAATAATAAGCGCAAGATTTTAAGATATAAATTACAATCTGTGGGGATAGAAAAGACCTAGAAACTATACTTACCAACTGTAGCAACTTTGATAATTCTCAAAATAGATCTTCCCACTCTCATATGATATTGAAGATTTAGAGGTCTTGCTCCAGACTTTAATGAAATTTCTGTTGTCCTACAATTAATGAGATGACAATAATGTCTTACTGCTTTCAGTGAAAGCGGTTAAAGAGCATATCAAAACATAATGTGATGCCCATTACCTGAAGGACAATACCCCTTAGAATCTTTAAATTTTGTCTTGTCAGTTTTCCAACATCGGATATACCTCTGGACCTCAAGTCCAAGAGCTGCGTGGTACTTCTCTTCCTGCGTTGATGCGCCATCACTAGGGGGCACTTAGCGCAAGGGGGATGCTCAAGAGCATGTCAACCTAAGGTGAACTCGCCAGAACAAAAAACAGGTAAGAGCAACTTGCATACCAACGCCGAGCTTGTAACCCTTAATGAGCACGGATCTGTCCAGCATTGCTACCATCCAATTAGTTGTAAATAGAAAAGTTCAAAACTATGTTGCGCGGTCAAGCTATCTAACGTAACCTCAACAATTAGCGCAACTTCAATCCAGGCAATTCACGAATGTAATGGCCTGTATCAACCAACACGTGATCCAACGTAGTTTACAGACGTAACGCAAGAAACCAAACGCATTATATAGGTAAAAAAATAAGTTTATCTATGATTAATGTTGCATATTCACCGCTGGAGCGTTAGTTAGCTAACGTTAGCTGCCACTTCCGCTCCATTTTTGTAGTCTTCGTTCCTCTTTCCGGATGCGGTTCATTACATCCGGTTGTAATCCAAGAGCATCAAGGAAAGCTGCCAATGCTACTGTGTTTGACTCACCTGCTTCCCTACAATAACATAAAAGCAGTTGAGACAAATAGCAGTGGCAGGCATAAGTATTTTTTTGTGCAGTGTATACATTTTTATGCAATGTGAAATCCAGTAATTAATCATATCAATGGCTATCTGTATATGCAGATATCACTGCGGACTAGCTATAGAAATTAATTGTACTTGCCTATTGTTTGGAATATCAAATGTGTGTTATATTACTGTTTTTGCTTATTTAATGTAGTAAGTGTTACATATCTGATAGATTGGGGCTGTGTGTCTGCCTGTCTGTCTGCATGCATGCGTGTGCATGCATAATGTTTCCTAATAATTTTCCTCCTTTCGCAACTTTACAGAGTAAATGCATACATTTCGGAGCCTCTCTCTAGCCTCAGTGGCTAAAGTTATGGGTAAAATCTGCGTAAGACTGAATGGCACTAGAGGAAGACCTTCTGCTCCATTGGGAGCAAGGATTCTGGCCAATCCAGATGACATCTTCAAGCACAACATGTGGTCAGTATTGTAGCGTAGAGTAGAAAGATACATGCTCCTCCTCTTCTGGGCAACTTGTCTCACCGATGCACAACTGAGGTTTCCCCTGTCAACTGCTTGCTCATATCTGCCAGCAAGTAATATAATAAAAACTGTAATGTCATCTTAATG